>JBCEWC010005253.1:0-25396 GCA_038996855.1 Solanum aculeatissimum | reverse complement strand
GGCATTATTAGGCCAAATATTATTTATAAATAATTTTAAATAATTAAATTTTGACCAATAGAGGAACGCCACATGTCCAAAATAATTATTTAATTAAAAATTTGTTAAGGAGAAGGGCATTTTAGGCCCTAAAGGTGGATGCAAGGACATTTTTGTACCATTTATAATACTTCGAGGGCATTTTAGGCCCTAAAGGTGGATGAATGACATTTTTGTACCATTTCTAATACTTCGAGGGCATTTTAGGCCCTTTTCCGAATTAAATTATAGCAAAGGGCAAATGTTTGAATTATGTAGGCAACCAGTAGCTAAAAACAAACAACAACAACCAAACACAAATAATAATTCTTTAACAGATCATCTAAGATCATTCGAAGTGAAGATACACAATCACGTTGAGGCTAAATACTCATTATCTACTTTTAAATAATTATTTTTAACTGAAATAATCTCTTTATCACAGTATGGGAAAATAAATTGTAGCATAGCGAAAGGCAATTAATGTCAAATTTGGATCCTACGCAACTAGTGAATAAATGATAATCAAGAATAAGTTCTTAAGGTAATAAACATTTTATTGAGATGACTTTTCCTATCAATTTTGGCAAGTATTATGATGAGAATAAATACTCTGAACACTATATACGTAAGCCTAAAGACTTGTTTCTTTAAGACACTCAAGTTTCAAGCATCTTGATGAAATCATGCGGGGAAAGGATAAAACCAAGTCATTGTGTTGTCACATATATATTGAATCGTTATGAAACCCAAATGGTTAAACCTAAAGACATGTTCAACGTAAAATTACACCAAGACGAGCATGATGAGGAATTGAAACTCAAAAATAGCCCATGAACTTAAACGAATGGCCAACTAAGAAAATCATTTTTAATAAATGAAAGTGAGACAAATTTGACATTAGCAGAGCAACAAATCAACGGTTGAAATTAATATCCATTATAGGGATAGTAATGCAAACAGGGTAGCAACTAAAGAAAATCTAAGAAACTAAGCCTATCAGCGACAACTAAGAAACTCAACGACATTGATACAAGGATCCAAATATGTTATTTCCAATATAAGATGTCCAACACTAATTTTAAAATTCAAATTCATAAATTAGGCACTTAAACAGAGCATACTTTTTATAGTAAGAATCAACGAAATAACATTTACAATATCTTGAAGGCATCTGAAGGATTTCATTGGCGGAAAATAAGGATATCAAAAGATGGAACTTGAAACAACATGAGTGAGCTATTAATGAAATAAATGTAGATTAGAAAGGTATTTACCTTTCTTAGAGCATGGATTGAAATGACGACCTGATTGAAATACTTCAACCACCGCAAAAGCTATGACAAACTCCGACGGAAAGCTTGTGACTAAAAAAAAGAAACTATGATTATTTTTGTGATTGAGGTATTGGGAAGAGGCTATGTTCTACCGAAATTCCAATCCCTAATTTTGTCTGTATTTCTCTTTGCTTATTTCTAATTTCTGTCACCCCCAATTCTGTGAGTAACCAGGGTTCAAATAGAGGAGAAATTATGACCGAATTGGGGTAAAATTTATGGTTTTTTAGGAAAATTTCTTTAAATTTCAAAAATTCTTTCTGTTGTTGAAAACTCTCAATGAATTTCTCAAGACAGACGTTGATCCTTGAGGTAAGACGTGAGATGATGACACCTACGCAATTTCAAGAGCGATTCTTGTACAGAAGAGAATAGTGCAAAAGATTTTTTAATGACTCGTTAGATTAATTTGAAAATAAATTTTTCTTTATTTTATAAAGGATTCTTTTCATAAATTTAAATTAAAAATTTTGAACTTATTCGATAACTATAATTATTTAGTTAAGGAATAATTTTAGATAATCAATTTAATTAGTGAACTAAATTATTAACGTATTTAATATCTTGTATCAATTAGTCCATAATTATTAAAATAGAATTAGTAAAATTTATTAATTTTAATACTTAATTATTATATTTTTATTTTTAAAAAAAGAAGAAGAAAGAAAAAAATATAATAAAAGGGGCAAGGGTTGAACGCCCAAGTCCCAAAAAGAAAAAAGAAACAAAACAGAAAGAGGAAAAAGAAAACACGCAGAAACGAAAAAGCAGTAGAAAAAAAAAGAAAAGAAAAGGAAAAAGGTAGAGAAAAATTGTGATTTCTATCTCAAAATATCAAAGTAATTGTTTTCGTCCTTTCTATTAAATTTTCTTGAGATTATGAATAGATTTTTAGGGTAAAAACGTATATAATTTGTGTTAAATTAAGAAAATATAGCCCTAGGGTTCTTAAAATAAAATCTTGATTTGAGGGTCGAATAACGATTCGTATTAGCTGAAATTTGACGTATGAGTTTATTTTATTATGGGTAAACATAATTTGAAAGAAAATTTTAGATTCGAATTCGAGGGCTCGGAGTGACTTTTTGACTCGATTTTTGAGCTGAAAATAAATGTAGCAATATGAGTGTCATTGAATTCGTATTCTTATATAGATTATGTATTTGAATAAATTTTGACCATCCAGAAGCATTATGGAGGGCTCAATATTGAAGTGTTATTTGATTAATTGAGGCAAGTGGACTTGCAAAACTTTGTAATTCTCATAGAATTCTCAAATTTTCCTTTTTTCTATGTGTGATGCATGAAATATTTTTACTATTATAAAAATGAGGTTATTAAATGTAAATATGAGTTGGTGTGGTGTTGTAACACTTGAATTGAAAATGTGGTTAAGTGCTGAGAATTCTATATTGAGATATATTATTGTGGTTAGTGATTATAAGTGGATTTGTTTGTGGACTTCATCTCATGTTCGTTCATTGTATATCACACACACTTACATTGGTTCTGGATATTGATATGAGTGAGATAGTGAAAGTTGGGGTTGAGGTCTCTACCGGTTGAGATATGATGCCGAGGTCATTGCTGGTAAGATTGTGATGCTGAGATATTTACTAGTGATATTGTGATGCCGAGGTTATGGCCGGTAGTGATATTATGTCGAGGTTGTTACTGGCGATGTTGTGATGTTGAGGTATTTGTCAGTGATGTTATGATGCTGAGGTCAATGCTGGTAATTATTGCATAAGCATTACATATCATCCTTGCATATTCTTGTGTGGCATGATGTTATTCCTGTGATTGATTGTGTTATCACTTGTGAGTTGTGACTTGTGATTTTGAATTGTGAAAATATCTTTATTTTGTATTATGTGTTGTTAGGCTGGGCTAATTTTTCTGTGCAGGTTATAGTTGTGGAGCTCGGTTAGAATGAAAAGAGTCTGTGTATCCTATTGGTCTTTCTTTGTTTTATTACTTGACTTGCTGGGTACCGTGTGCTTAGTACTCATCCCTTGCTTCTACATTTTTGTAGGTTATGCACTCAAATCTTTGTGACACTCTTTTTTTTTTATCTGAGGCTTTCTGTGGAGATTAGTGAGGTAGCTATTTGTCATCTCAACAAGCTTCATCCTACTATTTATGATCTTGTTCTATTTTAGGGAAAACATCATTTGAGACTTATATTTTTCTTTCAAATCTGTCATAACACATTAGAGGCTTGTGCATGTGACAATCAAATTTTGAGAGATTTTAATTAAGTTGACTTATTATCCGCAGTTAAAATTTTCACTTTGTATTATCCTTCTACATTGTATTGTTATAATTGGGTTTTAGGCTGACTTGTCTTGGTGGGATAAGAAGAGTGTCATCACATCCATTTTCGGATCGTGACAGATTTGAGAACACATCAAAGATTATAGACCTTGAGGTTGTTTGCTGGTTAGGGATCGATGAGGAAGAAAGAGTGGTGGTGAGGTTGGAGTGGGTGACGAGAGAGGAAAGGAAAAAGAAGGAAGAAAGGGGGTGCGTGGGGTGTATGGGAATATTGGAGACTATGGGACTGTTTGGTAGTTGGTTAAGACCCAACTTATTGCATTAACTTTATACATTTTTTGGTTTGTAAATAAATAAAAGTTATTGATATATTAATTGTATACGATGTTTGGTTGATAGGATTCAAATGATGAATAAAAGTTAGTAATATATTAATTTTATGTGATGTTTGATTGTGTTTTAGTAATTCCACATAACTAAAACTAACATAACTTATGAGAGAATCCATATATAATTTTTTGCGGGGTTAAAAAGTAAAATAAGTTATGTAGGTATTGTTGACACTCAATTTTGGCCCAACATTTTAAAAAATTCATACTTTTTTGTGTTATTTTTTTAAATAGTTTAAAATACCTTTTTTACAATTTTAGATTATTTTTTTAATAATTACTCTTATTTTTAAAATATTATGATCTTAATTAGTTTACTTTTAAATTTTAACACAATCTAATAATTTATTTTTTTACACAAATACAAATTGTACGAATATAATTGGGATAACTAAGCTTGTGCACCTTCTATCAAAAGTATTTACAATCTCATGCCCTTTTATATTTAATCCCCCTATAATGAATTACACTCAATGCTCACAGCTGACTAATCCCCTAATTAACATTTCTTCAAATATATAGCTCATATTTTCCATATGAATTTCACTCAAAAAAGGAACACTTTGATTCTTTTCAAATTCTCTTTTTTTTTCTTCGTAACTTGCCTTCTACCCACATTCAACCAACTCTCAATTTCACACTCAATTCAACCAAAATCTTTCTCAATCAATGGAGGATATACCAATATTTCTGCAACATGGTGGAATTTGAAACTCAGATCAACAGTACATCAACTTTCATGTTGAAGCTATTATAGTAAAATCTACCACAAATTTCATCGATTTCGTTACTCAGATTTCAAATCAACTAAAAATTAATGATTGTGAAGGTATTGACATCAAGTATTCAATTTCACCATTGAAAATATCTAACGATATGGGAATCACAGTTTACATTGATTTGAAGAAGAAAATCCTGAAATTACTACCTATCCACTAGTGATTTCCTAGAATCACACAACAATTGAAGTAACGATACCAATGATTGATCATCCATAAACATCTAGACAAAATTCAGAACTAGTAATTTTTGAAAAAACAACAGCTACATCCTATGATATTGATATTGCGATTCAAGTTGTTACTGAAGAGATGCATTCAACAGACATCATTACAGACATCTCTAGCCAATCAATTCAAGTTTCTCAAATATACAATAGCAAATTCACTCTAGAACAAGTTATAAAACGACATTCAGTTGTAGAAGGATTTGAATATAGAACTGCTAAATCTTGCAAAAATAGGTATATACTATAATAGTATATTCAAATCACAATATTGAATTGTGTATATGATCTCATAATTAGAGCATTAAAATGCTTAATGGTACCATAAAAGTATATCTATATGTTATAGTAGCACTATTATATTAAGTATATACTATATTGGTATCATTAAGAATTCTTATATACATATATGTAAAAATAAATTAATTAGACATAAAAAATCCTTAAGGATACTATCACAACATATTCATATACTCTGATACCCATTAATATTTCATCATTCAGAAAAATACTAAGTAGCCAATGATACTCTCAGAGTATATGTAAATTCCCTAGGCATTATTAAAATATATTTCATGTGAAAGTATACAATTGTTTGTCTACAAGAAAAATGTATATGAAGTTTTAAGGCAAAGAGTATACAAAAATCAAGATTTTTTTGAGTGACAAATTTCAATAATGTCCATACCTGTCCAAAACATGAAAGATCTTGTACACAACAAACTGTAATTGCACGATTTGTTACCAATGTCCTACAAGACAAGTTGAATGATCCAAAAATAATCTATACACCAACAAATATAGAAAGAGATATCAAGAAAGCACATGATATTAATTTGACATATATGCAAGCATGGCGAGCAAAGGAAAAAGACATTAAACTGTTAAGAGGAAACCTAAAAAATTCATATGCACAATTACCCACATACCTGTATATGTTGGAACACTCAAATTCAAGTATAGTTACAAGGCTAGACACTAAAAATGATGGCTCTTTCTTGTATCTCTTTATAGTATTAAATGTAACTATTCAAGGATGAAAATATTGCAAACATACATTAGTGGTTGATGGTACGTTTTTAAAAGCAACATACAGTGGTACAATGCTTACAACTATAACACAAAATGTTCAAGGTAATAAATGTTGATATGTTTGGTTTAATATTATTTTTCAACTATATGATACATGCTAAGTATATATATTGTAATGCAGTATCGTTATATATCAACTCAAATTTTTGTTACTTTAACTATTATTTTAAATTTATTACAATTTTATTGTTAAAATTAACACACTGCTTCACATAGGACAAATTATGCCACTTGCTTATAGTATTGTTGACTCGAAAAATGATGCATCTTAACAATAGTTCTTTGGACATTTAAAAGCAATATATACAAAAAGAGATGGAATGTGCATTGTCTTAGATAGACATAAAAGTATAGCTAAAGCAACTGCAACAGTATATCCAGCAGTCCCTCATTGTGTTTGTATGTTTCATCTGTTGAACAATGTGAAGGACAAATTAAAAAAAATGCAAAACATATCAAGGACATCTACTATGCATTGTCAAGAGCATACAATATTCAGGAATTTAACAGTCTTATGAAAGAATTAGACGTTGTTGATCCTAGAGTTCAACCTTACTTGAAAGATATTGAGTACTAGAAATAAGCACGTTCACATTGCTCAACAAATCGAACAACAACAATGACATTAAATATAGCTGAATCAGTAAATGTAGCAAACAAGTATTTAAGAGAGCTTAGTTATAGATTCGTTAGGTTTTATGACAAACCTGGTACAAAAGTGGATTTATACAAATGATAATGTTGTCAAATTTGAAAACACCATATTAACAAAAAAGAATGAAGCCTTGTTGCAAGATGTAAAGATTGAAACACAAACAATAATGATAAATAATTTGCAGATGGTATAAAACTTGCTTATCATTATAATTTCAATCAATCACTAACTTATACTTTTTTCTTATAACAACATGTTACCCCTTCTACTCAATTTGTTCATTCCTTAATGGATGGACAAATCAAATACATTGTGTCCCTTCATGAAAAGAATTGCACATATCGAAAGTTTCAAGTAGATGAATTTTCATGTGCACATGCAATGACATTACTGATAAAATTTCATCTTAACGAATACATCTATTGCTCTCCTTTTTATGCTAGGGATTTCTTAAAAAAGAGCATATGATGCACCAATGCATCCTTTACCTGACAAAAGCATGTGCCAAATTTTTGATAATGTGTCCTCACGTCAGGTGCGCCGCTAAATGCCAAAATTTTACTAGGAAGGCCTAAAAAAAAAATCATTTGAATCATACTTTGCTGTAACAAAAATAACATGTGGTTGATGTGGAGGTCAAGGACACAATCGAAGGACCTGCAAAAACATTTCAAAGAAATATTGAAGTATTTTTTTTTAGCCAAGCATTATACAAACTTTGTAATATATTTCTAATGTTTTTAGCATATTCAAATTCCAGAACAAATTTTCATTAACGTGTTAGCTTTTGTCATTTTAAACAACTACTTAGTTATACTATTTATGCCGCAAAATTATATCTGTTTGATATCTTCAAATTATATGTATACTATGATAGTATCAAGAAAAAAATAACAATGTATTTTTTCCTCTTTGATATTGTAAGAGTATATATATATATATATTATAATGGAATCCAGGAGGAATAAGAGATCATTTACTACAAAGTTAATTAATTACCATTTTTTCTATGTATAAACTTTGATGGTATAAAGAAAAAAAAGAAGACAGGAAGTATGGAAGGTTATAATTTATTATTGTATACATTTAAAGAATATGTATACTTTGATAGTATCAAAAAGGAAAAATCACTACTTTAATTCCTCCCTTGATGTCATAAGAGTATATATATACTGCAATGGGTATTACTTAATACCATATAAGTATCCTCATGTCATAAGAGTACACATATACTGTCATGACATCTAACATCAATAGGGAATCCTTTATTACAAAATAAATTAATTATTAGTGATACCATATGAGTATATATAAACTCTGATGGTATCAAGGAGAAAAAACAAGCAGTCACTACAAATGATTGTTCCCCCTTAAAATCGTAAGAGTATATATACACTGCAATGCCATTCGAAAGTAATAGAGGGACCTTTATTGTCAACTAATTATATATTACTTGATACGATATAGGTTTATATAAGCTCTGATGATATCAATGAAAAAATAAGACATCCACTGTAAAAGGATATAAATTATTTCTGGATACCTTGGAATTATATGTATATTCTGATAGTATCAACAAAGAAAAATTATTGCATTAGTTCTTCTCCGTGATGACATAAGAGTTGACATATACTACAATGGACTCCGGGAGCAATAGAGAGACCTTTATTGTCAACCTAATTATATATTACTTGATTCCATCTTGATATATACAAATTCTAATGGTATCAAGGACAAAAAATAAGTCAGCCAATACGAAAGACTATCAATTATTATTGGATACTTTCAAAGTACATGTATACTCTTATGGTATCAAGAAGGAAAAATCACTTCATTTGTTCTCCCTTGATACCATAAGAGTATACATATACTATAATAACATCAAAGAGCAATAGGTGATCCTTTATTGGATAACTAATTAATTATTACTTTATACCATATAGGTATATATAAACTCTGATGATATCAAGGAGAAAAAATAAGACATCCACTACAAAAAGATACCAATTATTAATGGATACCTTCAAAGTATATGTATACTCTGATGGTATCAAAAAGGGAAATCACTGTATTTGTTCCTCCCATGATGTCATAAGAGTATACATATACTGTAATAGCATCAAGTAGTAATAGTGGTTCCTTTACTACAATCACTACATTTGTTCTCCCTTGATGTCATAAGAGTATACATATACCGTAATAACATCAAGGAGTAATAGGGAATCCTTTACTATAAAACTAATAAATTATAAATCGATACCATTTGGGTATATATAAAATCTGATGGTACCAAGAAGGTAAAACAAGTCAGCGAGTACGAAAGACTATCAATTTTGAGATATAGTGTTTCCTATGTTATAAAAGATTTATCTCGTATAATTTTAATGAGTATTTTGGATAATTCGATAACTTTCGTTATTTAGTTAAGGGGAAATTTTAAATAACTAATTTAATTGGTGGGTTAAAGTGATAATTTAATTAATGCCTTATGTTATTTTTGTCCCATATTTATTAAAATAAATAGTGGAGTTTATTACTTTTAGTACATAATTTATTAAAAATAAATAAATAATAATAATTAAAAAAAAAGAATAAATAAAAGAAAAAAAATATAAGAATAGAAAGAAAGCAACCCTATGAAAATAAAATAACAGAAAGAACGAAACCGAAGAACGACGAACACAGAAGGGAAAAAATGCAGGGGAGAAAAAGAAAGGAAAAGAAGAGAGGACAAATTAGGATTTTCATCCTAAATCTTCAAGGTAATTGTTCTCGTCCTTTCTATTAAAATTTTATAAGATTATGAATAGGTTTTTATGGTAGAAACGTGTATAATTTATGAAAATATAGCTCTAGGGTTCTTAGAATAAAATCTTGATTTGGGGGTCGAATAATGATCCAATTTAGCTGAAATTTGACGTATATATTTATTTAATTATGAATAAACATAATCTGAAAGAAATTTTTAGATTTGAATTTGAGGGCTCGGGATGACATTTTGACCCAATTTTTGAGCCAAAGATATATATAACAATATGGGTCTCATTGAATTCGTATTCTTATGAATAATATATATTTGATAGATTCGACAAGTTTTGAAGCATTAAAGAAAGAAAAAGCATTATTAAAACAACTAGCTCGGCTTCGGTTCTTCCGTTGAGGTAGGTTATGATTTATTCTATGTGTTAGAAAGACTCTTCATAACAATTGATATTCATTGAGTAATGTTTTGAAGTTATTATACGCGTTTAATTTTTTGTGGTTTGGATGATTGATATACATTGTTATTGATCTGAAATCCCAAGACCATGAAATCCATAATCTTGAACTTACTCTACCAAAGTTATGCCTTGAATAAAGAAGGCTTGATGAAATATGGTTAATGAAGTGGAAAGTAATGATAAAGAATGATGAATTAAATATAATTTGATCGGGTGTCACGTTCCAACATGGTATAATTAGATCGGGTGTCACATTCCGACACGATATAATTGGATCGGGTGTCACATTTCGATATGGTATAATTGAATCGGGTGTCACATTTTGACACAGATATTATGGGATCGGGTATCACATTCCAACACGGTATAATTGGATCGGGTGTCACGTTCTGACACGGTATTATGGGATAAGATACCACGTTCCAGCACGATAATATTAAAGGAAAACATATTGAAGTGATTTAATATGCTCAATCTCCAATAATCCATATCCCAAAAGAAGTGTGGTGTGAAGGTTTGAGTCCTCATATTTGTTCGTGATATTATTGTCTGATTACGTACCTGTTTTATAATGTTGTCACTTGTACCTGTTGTTTGCCACCTGTTAAATTTTATAGTTGATTTCTTGATGTTACTTTATGCATATTAATTTCTATTTGGAGTCGGCCGATGATACCTACTCAATACATGGGGCTCGTAATGACTCCTACTTGTAATTTGCTTTGTGGAATGCAGCGAATGTCCTATTGACTTTGAGTTGCCCTCAACTCTAGTCGATCGTTAATATATCAAATTTTAGGGTGAGCTAACCTTCTAGCTCATGTTGGATTCCATCGATCATGGAATAATGTCCTTAATTTTCAGACATAATTTTTTTTATTTTTTTATTTTGATATAGCTACTCTTAGACATAGTATTTGAGATTAGATGTTCTTGATGTGATGACTTTCAGATTTTGGGAAATGTTATGTAATAGGATTTAGTGGTTTTGTTATTCTTATTTTTAAAAGTTTGAACTTACACATTAATATCGTATTTCATAAGTTAAATAACTAATATAAGTTGGAATTTACATCGTTGGTTCGCCCAATTAGTAGGTTAGGTGTGGGTCCATTTTGGGTCATGACAAACTTGGTATGAGAGCTTTAGGTTCATTGATCTCATCACCTAAAGATGGGACTAGTAGAGTCTTGCAGAACGGTACAGGGACACCCTTACTTTTCTTTAAGAGGCTACAGGACATTAGGAAAACTCCCTTCTTTCTTTCTTTTGTGCTATTACTTGAATCCAATTGGTATCTAGGCGATACCAATTCATATATGATCTTTTACACACTTTAAATCCTGCAATAGAGTTACTTTCTAAGAAATTTGTCTAGATTCATGTGTTTTACTATGATTCATTGACTATCTCTCATACTTAAATTGGTTGGAACAGAAAATCCCAGGTCCTTATTAATGAGTTACCTTCAGATAAAGTGTTTAGAATGTAAAGAGACTGCATCGGGATTGAGAGGAGCAAATTAAAGTACTTAAGGCTTTTATGAAATATAAATGGTAAAATAATACTAGAGTTAGAAAGATATATAAACCATGAAGCGTGAGAATAGTAGATGAATGAAGCAAGTAGTTAAGAGTCATGTGGTGATAAACTAAGAAATACGGTGATAAGTAAAGTCCCTTATGAGTTTTGGTTAAAATCTAGTAAGTATTATCTAACTTTCAGTATAGAAGGTAGATGGCGAGTTTTTAGTTAGTATGAGATGGAGTACACTAAAATAATAATGGAGTTGATATGGACATAACATTGTGTACTAAAAAAATCAAGTATAGGTGTTGAATAGAAGAGCAGAGGGCATAAGGTGGTACATCTGAACTAGGCTCATGATTTCGAAAGAAGAGTCACATGAGATTTATAGAGTTATGAACTTAGCTAGGTAAGGAGGTATAATGGATAAGATAGATACTACTTAACTTATGAAAAAGAGTACGATGATAGATTATACTTGAATATACTGTGAGATAAAGGTTGATTTTTCATCATGAGATTTAGTGATTTAATATTTTTTGACTTTATGTAGTAGTTTAGAGTTGGTATAGTATGTAAAGAGTATGGATGTACATGTTTAGCACTAGATCCTAAGCTTGAACTATAGGTGAGCACTATGAAAAGAGGGATAACATGATGAAAGTGATATTATTAGTTAAAAATTTGCTCTCGTAGGCTTGACATATCATAAGCGAGAAATTAAGATGTTGACTTGAAAGAAGTGTGATGTTTAGTACGGTGAATGTGACCCTTAGATGAAAATATAGAGTTAATTGAGGTCAACTCATTAGAAAAAAAGGGTCTAAGATGTATATCCAAGATAATATGTAATTGTATGAGACTTAAGTGTGTGATTTACTATGGGTACCTAGATAGTATATGTGAGTTGTCAATATGGAGTAGACTGATATAACCATTCTTTATTACCCTTAAAAGTTGGGTCAAAGTGGGTTAACTATAGATAATGAGGAGCCTCCCACTATAGTCCAAGGTTTTTCCAATTAGTTGTATGTGAACATAGAAGAAAGTTAAAAGTGATACCTTAGGAGAAAATTTTAGCAGCAGTTTCATGTCTCTGAGTATTAAATAATTAGAGAATTTAAGCGTTCTTATGTATAATGATGCCCCGACTGTGTGGAGGATTTTAATAGGAGGGTGTGTATGAAAAATTGGGTAAGTTCTTTGGATTTTAATGGTATAACTAGATTTAAAGTGTCATGTTGATAATAAGGTTGACTTCAAGATGATGGCAATGGCTACTGATCATAATGATAATAAGAATTCGTGATGGATTATGATCAGAATGCAATCATATGATAAGGATTTTCGATTAAATGAATTCGATATGGTAATAATGACTTGTGGATCTTTAAAGTTATGAACTAT
Source organism: Solanum aculeatissimum (assembly GCA_038996855.1). NCBI lineage: Eukaryota > Viridiplantae > Streptophyta > Magnoliopsida > Solanales > Solanaceae > Solanum > Solanum aculeatissimum. The sequence continues at coordinate 12,467 of JBCEWC010005253.1, read as the reverse complement.
TACTATTTAATGAGTAACATGATCGTATGAAAAGATGTAGAATATGTTGAGACACTGCTCAAAAAGAATTAAATAGAGCTAGAGTAAAAATGAATAAAAATAGTGAGATGTAGGTTAGCCTTTAGAAAGATACAAAAACAAAGACATTCACTTTGATGGCAAAGGTCAAAGATGTATTTTATGAGAGAGTGGAGAATTGAATTTAGAGACACGTGATTTTATCTATTCTATGTTGGTTATAGTGATAATGTTACGTATCATTGATCTGGGTTAGAAAATTATTAGGTGATATTTGAAAAATAAATCTATATATGTGCGGCTTGAATATGATGATAAGCTCTTTTTGTGATTTTAAGTATGACAATTAATACATTGAAATTCTTATAAAGGTTATGGTAAGGTTAATAAAGAGACGATCAATAATAAGTTAAGATACACGAATTTATAAAAATCTTCATGATATGAGTTAACGTTGACAGAAAAGGGGAATTGGGTTATATGATTATAGTCAAAATTCAAGTTCTTCATAGTAAGTCTATGTTCATGGTAGTATGTTTTATCAAGGTATAAATTTGTAAAGTATGAAGTGATCGAATTGTATTAGAAGTTGAACATTTGAAGGACTTATGCATGATTTGGATTGTAAAGTTAGTTACTTTTAATTATTAAAGGCCTTAAGGAAGGGTGTTACTTAAAGTTTTCATTTAGATTATGAGAAAAAAATATCATTACTTATTGGTTAAAGGATATGATTGGTGGGAAAGTTAGTTAAAGGAATAAAAATCAGATATATTAAATAGTTTAAGACATTTGAAATTGACGTTATGAAAGAAATTTGAGAAAGGTGAAGAAATACGACATCTCGTATAGATATTTCATTTGAAGTTGAAGGTGATATATTTTTCACTTCTGAGTTCAGACACTATCATATGATGTGAACTGAGTTGACATAAACTTATTAGAGGTTTATCCATAATTTTTACAAAGAACAAATTTAATTCAACTGATGAATAGTGAAGTGAGGAAGATGTTGCATTTATTTTAATTTGGATTGTGCTAATTATGGTAGATGACTTATGGAGGAACTACAGTATGGACCTAAAGTTCAATATGATTATTAAGAATTTTGAGATAGTTGAAACTACTCTATTGCTGAGACTACACATACTATTATGATGCTCTCTTGGTAAAGGAAGGTACTTCTAGAGACTCAATAATTCTAGATATGACAGAATAGATGTTACTTTGGAGCAATTGATGTTTTGCAATAATCCTACAGGTGCCATTTTAATAAAAAATTTATTGAAGAGCTATCATGAATACTTATAGTTATCCGACAGTCTTAAGATTCATCTCATTATTGAGGTCATGTACTGACAATATATGATTGAATGTGGACCAGTTGAGTTTAGCTCTATCACTCTTAAGGGTTATTTACAGCCATTTCTATTGATCTATTATTTTTTATCGTGTTGTTAGAGGTTCTATATGTTTGAATTTATCGCTTGCTAAGTGGCTACTTGATCATTTCCTTCGTTGAGTTAGAAAATTCAATCTCCTATGATGAGTATCCAATGTCTAAAGATCACATTTTATAACTTAAGCTCGTGAGAAGCGTTTATTGTAAGAATGGAATCTTGACAAGATTTGTGATGAGTTTTGCATTATGAGTGAGGGGTGATTAGTTTAGGTTCATTCCTAATTGTAGCCGATATTATTGGTTCAGAATTTTATCTTGATTATGTGAGAAAATATTTGTCCAAATGGTTGTATTATGATAAAATGAGTTTTGATTCTGATGATGTTCATGAGTCAGTCTATGACTTGAAAATTATTTTTGATTGTAAATCTATCAAAATTTGATTTCAAAAATTCAGTTCTTAGTAGTTGATCTTGATGGATGATTTTAAGGAGGAGCTTAAATGGAGAGATGAACACCGACTTTATAAGATTATAACTTCAACTTTTGATAATGTCTGTTATTCTTTCTTCTCTTTCTTTTGACCATTCGAGGATGAACGGTAGGTAAATTGGTATCTGATGTAATGACCCGTTTAGTTGTTTTGATATATAGTGTTTCCTATGTTATAAAAGATTTATCTCGTATAATTTTAATGATATTTTGGATAATTCGATAACTTTCATTATTTAGTTAAGGGGCAATTTTAAATAACTAATTTAATTAGTGGGTTAAAGTGATAATTTAATTAATACCTTATATTATTTTTGTCCCATATTTATTAAAATAAGTAGTGAAGTTTATTACTTTTAGTACATAATTTATTAAAAATAAATAAATAATAATAATAATTACAAAAAGAATAAATAAAAGGAAAAAATATAAGAATAGAAAGAAAGGGCTGCTGAGCAGCCCTATGAAAATAAAATAACAGAAAGAACGAAACCGAAGAACGACAAACACAGAAGAAAAAAGAATGCGGGGGAGAAAAAGAAAGGAAAAGAAGAGAGAAAAAATTAGGATTTTCATCCTAAATCATCAAGGTAATTGTTCTCGTCCTTTCTATTAAATTGTTATAAGATTATGAATAGACTTTTAGGGTAGAAATGTGTATAATTTATGAAAATATATCCCTAGGGTTCTTAGAATAAAATCTTGATTTGGAGGTCGAATAACGATCCGTTTTAGCTGAAATTTAACGTATACGTTTATTTAATTATGGGTAAACATAATCTGAAAGAAATTTTCAAATTTGAATTCGAGAGCTCAGGATGACTTTTTGATCCAATTTTTGAGCCAAAAATAAATATAATAATATGTGTGTCATTGAACTTACTCTACCAAAGTGATGCCTTGAATAAAGAAGGCATGATGAAATATGGCTAATGAAGTGGAAAGTGATGATAAAGAATGATGAATTAAATATAATTGGATCGGGTGTCACATTTCGACACGATATAATTCGATTGGTGTCGCGTTTCAACAAGATATGTTTGGATCGGGTGTCACGTTTCAACATTGTATAATTGGATCGGGTGTCACATTCTGACACAGATATTATAGAATCGAATATCACATTCTAACATGGTATAATTGAATTGGGTGTCACGTTCTGACACGGTATTATGAGATCGGGTGCCACATTTTGGCACAATAATATTAAAGCAAAATATATTGAAGTGATTTAACATACTCAATCTCCAATAATCCATATCCCAAAAGAAGTGTGGTGTGGAGACCTGAGTCCGCATGTTTGTTCGTGATATTATTGTTTGATTACGTACCTGTTTTATAATGTTGTCACTTGTACCTGATGTTTGCCACCTTTTAAATGTTATAGTTGATTTTCTGATGTTACTTTATGCATATTAATTTCTATTTGGAGTCAGTACGTGGGGCTCAAATTGACTCCTACTTGTAATTTGCTTTGTGGAGTGCAGCGAATGTCCCATTGACTTTGAGTTGCCCTCAGCTCTAGCCGGTCGTCAGTATATCAAATTTCAGGGTGAGCTAACCTTCTAGCTCGTGTTGGATTCCATCGATCATGGAATAATGTCCTTAATTTTTGGACATAAATTATTTTATTTATTTATTTTGGTGTTGCTATTCTTAGACTTAGTATTTGAGATTAGATGTCCTTGATGTGATGACTTTCATATTTTGGGAAATGTTATGTTATAGGATTTAGTGGTTTTGTTATTCTTATTTTTAAAAGTTTGAACTTCCGCATTAATATCATATTTAATAAGTTAAACAACTAATATAAGTTGGAATTTGTATCGTTGGTTCCCTCACTTAGTAGTTTAGGTGTGGGTGCCACTCACGATCCATTTTGAATTGTGACAATACCATGAGAGTATATATAAACTCTAACGGTATCAAGGAGATAAAAACAAGTCAGAAACTACAAAAAACTATCAATTATTATTTGATACCTTCAAAGGATATGTATAATCTGATGGTATCATCAAGGAAAAATCACTGCAGTTGTTTCTCTTTGATATCACAATAATTAATTATTACTTTATATCATATAGGTATATATAAACTCTGATGGTATTAAGGAGAAAAAAATAAGACATCCACTACAAAAAGATATCAATTATTACTGAATACCTTCAAAGTATATGTATAATCTGATGGTATCGAGAAGGAAAAATCTCTGCATTTGTTCTCTCTTGATGTCATCAGAGTATATATATATATATACTGCAATGACATCCATGATGAATAAGTGGACCTTTACTACAAATCTAATTAATTGTACATTGATACCATTTTAGTATATATAAACTCTAATTGTATTAAGAAAAAAAATAAGACATTCACTACAAAAGGCTATCAATTATTACTGGATAATTTTAAAGTATATGTATACTCTTATGGTATCAAGATAAAAAAAATCATTGCATTTATTCTCCCTTGATATCATAAGAATATACATATCACAGAACAATAAATTTTTTTTTTTGCAAAACTAATTAATTCTTAATTGATAGCATCAGGATATATATAACCTCTGATGGTATCAAGCTAAAAAGAAACAAGTCAGGCAGTACAAAAACCTATCAATTATCTCTTGATGCCTTCATAGTATATATTTATTACAAAACTAATTTATTATTGCTTGATACCATGAGAGTATATATAAACTCTAATGGTATCAAGGAGATACAAACAAGATAGACACTACAAAAAACTATCAATTATTATTTGATACATTCAAAGGATATGTATAATCTGATGGTATCATCAAGGAAAAACTACTGCAGTTCTTTCTCTTTGATATCATAATAATATACATATACCTTCATACAATATATAGATACACTCTTCTACTAGTATAAAACACAAACTATAACACGTAAAATATAAAACTAAAAATTATCAAACATAAAGACAACACATATCATTACAAAAACATATAACAATAACATTTCATAGTTTTGATACTCTAAAAATAAATTCTAAAATTCACATCGATATAGATAGCTGTTAGTGTGCTTTTTGAGTTGTTAGTGTACTTTTATATAGACAACTTTTAGTGTACTTTTTTACAAAAATACTATATAGTCAAAATAAAATGTTACCCAAAGAACACTATTAAATCTTGCGATTTGTTGCACAATTTTACTTTGCCCACTATCTAGGATTTTCAGAATCATTACATTCACCATTCAACTGCTTTTGCTGACTATAAATCCACAATAAAATACCATATCTCGATCGTAGTAAATCTATATCAAAGTCATCCACAGAAATTTAAACATCCTCAATAAAATACTCAGCAAAGCATGCAACAAAAACACCACAATAACTATAGAAAAATAACAAACAATTCAATTTATAAAGAAAAAATAAAATAGTGATCACACTAGATAACTAAAAATTGATACATACGTATTTTTTGTATTGGCAGATTTGGAACCAATACAACGTCAAATACATCACATAACCAATGACCTTTATGAAGACCATTCACCAAATCACTGTTATCTCTTTTCTTGTAGAATTCAATATCAACCAAGAACAATGACAATAACACAACAAACAATTCTATGGCCTGTTGTACAACTACCTTATTTTGTGGGCTACCCAAAGAATCATAAACATAGAAACACCTATCATAAAATAATAAAATACCCAAAATTTAATAATGCCACTTTCTACTCCCCAAGTGAATATGGAAAAACACATGATTGACCTCAGTCCACGTAGTATTAAAGAACACTCACTACCCATACATATACTCAAGTATGTCACTTGCCTTTGAAATCAAATTAGACTCATTGCCCCCACTCTTAAAATTTTGATATAACTTCGAAACGTAATTACTAAAGAAATTATCAGTTGTTATCACCCTTTTTGGCATATTTCCATACTTTGCTTTCTCCCTCAGTTAGTAGAAAATCACATCACTGTGCTATATTAAAAAAAATCAAATAAAAAATAATGTATAAGTAAAGCACAACAACAAGCACAAAAAATCAACAATAGAAGCAATATGTAGTGTTTGATAAGTAGCATCCGTGGGGATGATTTTCACTATGAAGATCACTAGAAAAATAAAAAATTCTCTGGAATTGATAACATCAACTTCAATATAAGTGTCCTATATATATACCATGATGATATCAATGAACAATAACACAGATTTTCTCTAATAAAATAATTAAAAAATAACAAAATCATGAAAGAGACTTTAAAGAATACATACAGAACAAGAAATTGCTTTCCCACAATAGTTTAATGTGTGAAATCATATTTTTGATGATACAGAATAAACCTCAAAGTTGTACGGAGGATCCAGGTAGTCATCATCATAAGAGTAAACAACCAGACTTTTCCTACACAATAAAGCATGCAAAACATATATTTATTAATCATTATAAATTTTAAAAATACATAATATCTAAATAAAAACTACATACATATTTTTATCATATTTTTATCAACAAAGGATGAGAATTCCACCATAAGATTATACTCTACAGGAATAGTAATGCTTGGCATCAATGGAGATCTGCCTTTAACTGGCATAAAAGAAGCTGAACCATCTTTTCTAAGACCAGAACCAATAACAAAAGGAGACTCTTGATTGAGATTTCTGTTCCTTTGCCTCCGATAAACTTGAGGCGTTTTAAAATTATCTATCTCAATTATTAGAGTGCCTTCATGAATAACAAAACTAGCTTGTTCTGAATCAGCCTCACTATCCACACAGGGGCGAACTCACGTGGACTCCGCCGGGTGCTCGAGCACCCATTAACTTAGTACCAGATATTATATATATATGTAGAGATTAAGAAAAATGGATATAAATTTAACACAGAGCACTCATTAAATAAATGGTTAGATGAGTCTAATGGTTCAAGGTCGGTGTTAAATATTTTTTTTAGTGTTACTGGTCCTGAGTTCAAATCTCACTCTCAACACTTTTCGTTTTGATTTTCAAAATCCACTCTTCTTTCTATCTTTTTGCTACTTTTCCTATTTTTTCTTTATTTGTAGTTTGCTCTTTTACTATTTTTTTCAAAAAAAGAGGGTATTCAAATAAATATTTTTCTATCTTTATTCAAGATAATAAATACTATTATCTTCATTCTTAATAATTGTCATGTTTTACTTTGTAAAAATTAATTTATAATTTTCAAAGAAAAATTAAATTAGAATAATTCAATATTTTAAAATTTAAATTTTGCTATTCAAAACTATGCTAAAAGTACTATAATTTATAATTTTTTCTATATCAATATGATAAAAAATTATATCTTACAATACTATTCAAGATTGATATCGTTTGAATCTAGAAAAAGGAAACTATGACAAGTGACAATGAACATAATGAGAAATTGTTCATTTTCAAATATGATCATTTTTTATGACAAGTGTTAAATTTATGAGGGTGGAGCTACATAGGTCCAAGGAGTTCATTTGAACTCTCTTTGGTGGAAAAAATAATACTATTTATACATATTTAAAATAGATGTTGATCGTCCTTTGACTTCTTGTGTATTTACCTTGTATTTTGCACTCCCAATTAAAAATTTTGATTCCTCCGTTGTTTATTTTTGATTCCGCCGTTATTAAACTAAGAAAGCACCCACAATTTTAAAATCCTAGATCCACCACTGTATCCACATAATCCTTTACAGGTGTATAGATGTGTTGTCGAAATACAACACTTTTGATGCTTAAAACTTAGGATTTTGTGTGTTCTCAAAGAGAAATTTGTCGATTTGATGTGTTTTTATGTTTATTTTGCAGGATTACAAAGTTGGCTTGGTTTTGGGATGAAGTCTACAAACTTATAGCATTTTGGGAGAGTATAAGGCACTCTACGGACCATAGAGACGTCCACGAGATGTAGAGTGATTTCGTGGCCAAGATCCAGTGAAGGGCCTATTTTGAAAGTTTAGTCCATGAAGGAACAAACGAGCCGTTGAAGTTGATACAAGTCATGAATTGGTTTCATATCTTGAGGATCAGAGATGAATAGTTTAAGAAAATGGACTCAGACGAATCCCTATACGGGCCACAAGTTTGGATATGACCCAAAGGAAGGTCTCGTGAAATTGATGGCCAATTTCCAAAGTTGAAGTCTACGAAGCCCCGACACGGGCTATGAAATCCTATATGACCTGTAAATCCTTCCGTGAAGCCTATCAACTTAGTTTTCCTATTTTGTTTTGGATTTGATTTTTGAATTAGCATAAATAGTTTTTAAGTTTCTTTTATTTAAAGAGAGAGAAGCATAACGACTGAAAAACACTTGGGAATCTCTCTTTGTGAGATTTTTACATTAATTCTATAACATTGTGATTTCTTGAGGATTGAAATTTTTTCTTCTTTAATTTTATCATCATAAGTGATTACTTATGCTATTCTTTAATATGATTAATTCATCTATCCTAATTATGCTTAGCTAAATCCACAACTAGGGTTGTGGGAACCATGAAGAACTAACAAGGTAAAACTAAATAATCCGTAATTCTTGGAACGTGTGCATGCATGTATTGATTTTTTTTTTGTTTTAATTGCTTTTTAATGGGTGGACAAAGTTAGAACTCGCCGAGTGTTACTAACTGGATCAAGATAGTAATAAATAGGAAAAAGAATAATTAACAGGATTTCATTGATGTTTTCTCGTCTAATCAATCAAACTGGATCAAGGGGAGGTTGTACTAGAATAATAGGTAAGGGTTATTACTGTCACATTACGGAAATGGATCAAATCACGTAGTGATATTTACCTCTCACTTGGATCAAAGGGTTTGGTAAACTTAAATTACCATTCTGCATGATATACACTGGAAAAGATTGCGATTATCTGGTAATACTGAGTTAGGGAATCATGAGGAACACAATACCCTAGTTATTTTTTCTACTGATTTTAGAAAACTTGCATTAGTATAGGTTATTTATTTTGAAAATTTATAAATCCCCTTTTTGGGAGATAAGAAGGTTAATCATCTCGAATTGCTTGGAATTATTCTAAAGTCTACCATATTCCCTGTGGGTTCGACCCTAACCTTAGTTAGGTTATATATCTTTACAATGATCGGTTTAACTTCCAAAAAGGAAGTATAGCTTGGGTGACATCAAGATTTTGGCACCGTTGCCGGGGAATGCAGCTAGACTTGTTTAATTCGAGTAATTTGGGAGTTAATCCTTATTTTCGATATTTTATGTTTTTTTTGTTTTAGCATCCAGATGTAGTGTAAGCATAGCACTCGTAGTTGATATAATTCATTGACTCCGTTTGACCCTGAAATCCAAAGGACGCTAAGGAGAATGACCCAGGATGTCATGACCCTGATAGGGGGACCTAGATGTGACATGGCAAAGGAGGACCCGAAGACCCTCAATCAATCCATCATAGCATCATTACACGCATCATCGATTCAGGAACGCGGAAGCTAAACATATAACACATAAGATCTAAGGGATTCGGGACTTGGGACTCAAGCTATGGGGACAATAACGGGAATGCGACAAGCATGCTTACACATAGCACATAGCAATAATCTCTAAGCACAAGGGGAAATAGGATTCCACTATGGGGGCACACCGAGATTATGGGACTTTCGACATAAGCACATAGCCATTCACAATGCCCATCATTCAAGTAAATATCATAACAAGAGGACATGATCATAAACCAAACTAAATAGCATCATATTACATAATCAAATATCTAGCATACAAGTCAAACGTACAAGAGTATAGATTTGTCCAACAATGCCTCTACATAGATAAGCGGGACATCGACAAGTTTGGGCTCACCCTCAAGACAATAGAAAGAAAATACATAAAAATAAAGTGGTAGATAGACGGTAGCTATTGACATTGAACAAGAGGGATCAACACTAGCAAGCCTTCAATAGTATCTCAAGAGTCGTCCGGTAGAATGTAAATGTCACCCTCGGTCCCTACATGGTTAGATCATGTAGACAAGAATATGGGTTAGCACAATTAAGCATTAAGTATGCGGGCATACAATGCATATGACAAGTATAGCATGTCCAAGCAACATGACAAGGGGACAAGTGATACGAAAGGAATGCACTTAGCGAAAGAGTAATATAACGATATGCTATGTGATAATGCATGAGATGTAATCGTATGATCATATATAGCGGAGATGTAACCTCAACCGACAGCATGGCAGACCCGGACGAGCTACTGTCTGGATCCGGTCTACTTGCCAAGTAGACCCATGGATCCCTTGAACAAGGGATGATCATGACATGGGAACCCCTATCTAGGGATTCAATAACCCATGGTGGCACATGGTTTGACGGAAAGGGTTTTCCCCAATCCCTCGCTACTAAGTCTCATCCCACAAGAATACGTACATATATACATGCAACATTAAATCGGGAGGCTTATATTCTTTGCAAATCATGCATCATTAGTCAAAACCAAAACCATTGTAAAAGGAGCATATGAATGCTTAGGCCCTAGGCCAAAAAGAGTTTTCCAAAACATTTCATGATTATTCCATATCAATACAACAAGAGTAGCTCATCTACATGGGCTTGTCAAATAAGAAATCAAGATAATATCATGGGGATGCAAGCATCCAAAGTGCTCAAAGAGCCATGGGACTATGTGATCACAAGTCAAGAGTTTAAATCATGGGTTCTAAAGGAACAATTGTTACATGAATACATGAGTTTCAAGAGTTTCATCATGGGTTCCAAAGGAACAATAACCATGCATATGCCATGAATGACATACAAGAACATGGGTAATGGAATCAATACTTTATTTCATAATTTGAAAGATATTTCATCATAAATCATGTAGAAATCCATGAATAAGACACAATGCAAGTTACCCATGCTTAATTAAATCATGAAAAGGACATGCACTTTGAATCATCAAGGGTTCCAATGAACATTCATGAAATCAAGTTTAAACTCATAATTTAATCACCTAATAACTACAACACTCAATTCCCAACACTAATCTACAACATTAAAGGAAGAACCCATAACTTAATTGAAAGCTTAAAATCGAATTTAAAAAGTTAGGGTTCTTAGGATCTTCAAGGATGAGAGAGAATCCTTGAATCAAGTCCCACATTCCTTGATTTCACCAACAAATAGCAAGGTCAAACTTGGTCAAGGTTATCTTTCCCAAATTATTCAAGCTTTCTCAAAAGGAGGCTAAGAGGATTTTAGAATTTCCAAAGTGAATGTAGGAGACTTGGAATGGATGAATGAGGGTTTAAGGATTGATTTAGGGGTTGAGGAGACCTTAGGATACGTAAAAGGGGCTTAGAAAAATATTAAATCACGAAATTACCATTAATGAAATGGAAATTTTAACTGGACACAATGTTACACAGAAGCTACAGTGCCGTGTACCTGTCTCACAGTCCGTTCAAGTGACCATCAAACCACACTTAGCCAATTTTCAACGCGAACTCTCGGAGGACTTACTGGATCACTTGATGGGACAACTTGATGGGACGTTTGAGGGTTGACAGGCTGTCCCCCTACCTTATGAACCTTGCCTTATCCACTCAGACCAACCACAGCTTGGCCAAGGTTCTGCCCCACTTGACGGACCACCAAACGATCCGTTTCTGGCCTCACAGACCGTGGGGTGGTCTGTGGACCTTAACTTGGTTTGTGGGGTGGGTCCTGGCCATCCCATGCTCTCTGGACCATCTCACGACACCCCACATGTACCGTAACAAGTTTCACGGGCCGTTTCCCTTTCCTTGACCTCTTTCCAGGTCCTATCTCCAATGTCTTCTGAATTTCAGGCAGTCCCACTGTTTAGGCCATAACTTCCTCATACGAACTCCGAATCAAGTTAAATTAGTTGTGTTGCGAAGCTAACTCAAAGAGCTTCAATTTGATATATAAAAACCCATATGGATTTACCCGCATAAAAAGTTAGGTCCGTTCAAAGCTTACTGTCCAAACGACCTCTCTAGGCCACCAAATGACCCGCTTTGCGTTCGGCCACTTAAACTCAACCCGTGGCTACCAAAGCTCAACCATGACCAGTATTACATCATACAAGACCAACCAAAAGGAGTTTTCAAAAATATTCGGGTTGTTACATTATGTCCCCCTCGGGAACATTCGTCCTCGAATGTGCTAGGACTAGGGCTTAAGGACATCCATCACAAACAAGAGACATGCTAACCAATACATCGAGAGACCATACATTAATTCATAAATCATTCAAAACTCATGTCAAAACATCATATAAATTATTTTCGTGCTCATGAATGCATGCAATGTCATGAAACTCTAGAAGCAAAGAATTAGGACAAGTTAAAGGATAGAAACTAGTACCTTAGGCTTGAGTAGATTGGAAGAAGTGAGGATATCGTTCCTTCATGTCCAAATCCACTTCCCACGTTGCACTCTCCACATCTTGATTCCTCCAAAGTACGTTAATCGAAACCACCTCCTTATTGCGAAGCCGCTTCACTTGTCTATCCAAAACCTTAACCGGTACTTCCTCATAAGTCAAGTTCTCT
>JBCEWC010005252.1:0-25404 GCA_038996855.1 Solanum aculeatissimum | reverse complement strand
GGTATTAAGAATTTGGCTTTAAATTGATGATTTCATTATGCTTTGGATATGAACTTCTTGTATTGATGATTTAAATGCTGATATCCAATACCCATGCTACTCCTGATCATCCATGCATTGCATCCATAAGCATGAAAGGCTTGACATGATGAAACTCTTGATAAGGGCATGGCCCTCTTGACATGATATGACTTGATTTTGATAATGATATGAGAATTGACTAAATGTGATCACATAAAGTCTATGTTATGGATCCTTGAGAAATTATGGGTGTTTATACCATTCTGATATGATATGATATTTTATGATAAGGCATGATATGATATGCTATGTAGATGAGCTACTCTTATTGCATTGGTTTTGGAAACTCTTGTTTGGCTTTTGACCCTAATTATGGAAAGACTTGAATTATGATTTGGCTTTTAGCCCAACTATGCCTTATTTTGAACAAAATGTCAAATCTCTATTTTGAAGGCTTGTAAATGTATATGTATTCCTGTGGGATGAGACTTAGCACCGAGGGATTGGAGTCAGGGTGGACTATCTCCATGGGTCCATACTTTTTTCCGTCAAACCATATGCCACCATGGGTTATCTCCCTTGATGGGATTGACTTATTATCTATTCCCTTTCTTAAGGGTTGACTAGGGATCTACTTGACAAGTAGTCTAATTCCAAGTAGTAGCTCGCTTGGTCTCTCATGAATGCTTATGATGTGTTAAGAAGGCTAGTTTGGGATTTCTTCAAGAATTTCATTCACTATGTCACACCTATGGCCTTGCTTGAGTTGTGACAAAACAACTACCAATCCATTTCAAAATGACTTAATCATAGAATATGTCATTTCATATTGATTCATCTAAGGTGATTATGGGCCTTTCATCATTACGGCTCTATACTTACGTGAATAAACTCACAATCATTCATACTTGTCTTGAAGAGTATCATGAAAGATTAATTAATTCTTTTTATGAAGGTTTCTTGAGAGTTTTATCAATTCATGATCATAACACGTAGTACAAAAAACTAGGGTAAAAGCATGGGTTCATATGTAATCAACTTGAAATCATGTAATTTAAATGAAATCATGTAAAACAATATCAAATCGTAATTGAAAGAACCAAAAATAAATTTCGTCAACCCTAGATCATATTTATGAAGAATTTGATTGAAAATATTAATATCATTGAATTAATCATCACTTCATGCATGATTCAACTCAAAATCATGAAATGGGGCATAATTATGCAAATCAATGGTATATCGCCAAATCCTAATTTTTCCTGCTTGAAATTCATGAAAATTGAGAACTTGTTCGGGATTCACGAGATAAAGGGAGACCATCAATACATACTCACATACCTTGGTAAAAATCCTTGAAGAAAATTAGGGAATTGGTGGACGAATTAAAAGAACCCTAGATTGACCTTTAATGGATCATTAGAGAAGAGGAAAACTTGAGATAATTTGGGAGTTTATGAGAGTGAATGAGAATGGGAGAGGTTTCATGAATAAAAATAGTTATGGTGACTTATAGGACCAAACTAATGTAGTTCAGGGGTTAGGTAATTAAGAAAAGTCCAAAAATCCTTCATTAAAAATAATTTTGTTAGTGACCACGAAAACCATCTATGGCTCGTAGTCCATTCTAAGACCCATAGAATGCCCATCCATAGATCCTTCTCAGTATCTAAACTTCCGTATCCCAACCATGAATTGTACAACTCGTAAATCATACTACAAATTCATCCTATATATTTTTTGTCACGTCCTAAACTCAAGGGGTGCAACTAGCACCTAATACCAAAACTTAGGCCAGAGCCGACCTCGCTGAACCATTTCCTACTAGCGCATAAAAGCCACCTACAAACAAGAAAAAAAACAGGTATATCTTAGCCTAAAAATAATCAATTGGCTAGCAACGCCCCTGTCAACAGCTCTATAAAATAAATAGCTACTCACAATAGTTCATATAAAGAAATAACCAACTAGCATACAAATCCTTTTTGGGCCATTGAGGCCACCTTAATATCTATGCAGAAGCTAAAACCAGGTATATATAAAATAATACACCAATAGATATCAAATCTCAATAAACTAAAACTAGGCCAACATGGCCATTTATATAGCTAAATTACCCGCACTAGTCTACAAGCCTCTAAGAGTAGTAAAGCTTCGTGGGACAAGAAAGAGGCTTTCCAACTTATGAGAAATCAATTATGTTGTTAAGGAGGTCTATTGAATCTTCTGACGGGACCTCAAACATGAATGCAGCGTACTCAAGCAATAGGGTGTCCATACAAAATAATACACCAGGTATGAAAGGAAAGAATTTAAATGAACAAATATCATAGTTTACTCAATGTAAACAAGTAGGAGAGTAAGAATAAGATAAACATATCAACCTACTCCTGAATCTAAGCATACCAAAATAATCAAACAACAACCTAACCAAGCCCCCATAAGCTCAGTAGGTACAAACGTATAAAAAACCATGTACCTAGGCTCCCATAAGCCCAAAAGGTGCTAATTAAGTCTAACTCCCCGATCAATATCCCCCTAGACCCATAAGTAGTCACATAGCACTTTTAGGAAATAGTATAGCCCAGTAGACAACATATAGCCCTCTTAGGCATCAATATATCCCTTTTAGTAAGCAACATAGCCCATAGGAAATATATGGCCTTCTTAGGCATCAATATAGCCATGTAGGCAACTCATAGCCCTCTTAGGTAGAAACATAGACCCGGCAACACATAGCCTTCTTAGGCAGTAATCACATTCCTGCAATAGATCACAATAGCTCCAAGGGTAGCAACAACAATTCCACAGGCTAAAAGTGTGCAATTTAGCTGTAAGTAACATATAAGAATAGTTTCTAGGCCATACCCAATGTAGTGACACTACCGACCCATTAACATACTGACCTAGGGAGGAATATAACCAATTGGGCAGCAAACTACCAACAATTATAGTTACTAGTACATCAACGATAACAACCCAATTATATTACTCCTAAGCTTTATGGAACCATATCGAAAGAAGACAATAGTCTTAACATACCTTTTTTGATGACTTCATATGACCTATTAAATTCTTTCCAAATCGTTCCTTCATACTAAAACGTCACATTCTCACAATCAACACACAAATAACTGGTACCATGAAAATCCGATAAAAGATGTGGATTTTCATCACTAATTATCGTTTATGACTTATCAAATCTAGAATCAACAAAATGAGGCTTTTACCTTGATATTAAGCTTGTAGTTAAGCTCAAAGGATTAAATACCCTTTCTACCCCAATACCAAAGTATGTTACAATAGAAAATCGATAAAAATATTATACCATGGTGACGAGCTCAACACGTAGAAGAACTTCTGTTAAGGGCTTAAGTAGAGAAAATCTATTATTTAGATGATCTCAGAAGCGGGTTTGCTAGTTTTGGTCATCCTTCTATGAACAAAAATAAAGAAATATCAAATAAGGTGATATATATAATGTTTCACGGACCTTTGGGGCTCACTAGTCATTTCTGTTGTGCAATAGTCAATAAAACACGAATATATCTCTATTCGAAAATCATATGGATGGACAATTTAATGAGTTGAAAATTAGACTCATATACCTTAAATTTAATAAGTGGTAGGCCTCATAATTCTTTGTATATTGGGAGAAAACCTATTGAGATATTTGACCTAATTTTATAGAAAACTGAATAAAGGAACTTACAATAAATTTTGCCAACTTTTATCTTATTTCTTAATTAACTTCAAAACTTGATATACAACCCTTGAACACCTAAAATATTACAAACCACATTACTCTTGATTTATTATTCACCCCCTTTGTCTTTCCATAAAGGTATGAGTTGATTTAGAAATTTCAAAAAGTTAGGGTATTATACCCTTCCCCTTTAAGAAACATTCATCCTCGAATGAAGAATATGAGTCATACGGTTAAGTCAGTAGGAGTATCCAAAATTTTGGCATAGTTTCCTTGTAAACAGGACTATTGCAAGAACCTGAAACATAGAAATTTCAATCCAGGCATCTCACAAGATGAGATAAATAGCTAAGCACCATTACTCCACAAGAATAGTGTAAGCAATCATACAACAATAACAACCATAATAATAAGAAAAAATATAAAGATCAAATAAGCATTTTACCTCACTTTACTACTAAAAACGTATTTGTCATCACCTTAGGTTATGAAACAAGTGAGTATATTTGGACCTCATGCTATGCTTAGTATCCCAGGTCACCTCTTCCCTATTTTTGTTTATCCATAGTATTTTACTAGTAGCCACATCTTTCACCCTTAATCTTGGGATCTATCAATCTAATATAGCGATTGGAGTTTCCTCATTAGGACAACTCCTCTATGGTTGTAATGTCTTTTATTGAGACAACTTGAGAAGGGTCTTCTATGCACTTTCGTAGTATCAATACATGAAAATCTAGGTGAACAGATTCTAGACCCGAAGGCAACTCTAACTCCTAAGCCACCCATTCTACTCTCCAAAGGATCTGGTAGGGCCAATAAATCTTTGACTAATCTTGCCATTCTTATCAAATCTCATAACACCCTTCATAGGTGAGACTTCCAAGAATACCAAGTAATCAACACAAAACTCTAAGTCCCTTCGCCACATATATGAGTTTGCCTTTAGCCGGCTTTGAGTTGTCAACAATTACTCTCGAATAAGCTTAACCTTCTCAAATGTCTGCTTTACTAAGTCTGGTCCAATCGGCCCTAACTCATCCTTTTCAAACCATCCAATAGGTGATGTATATTTTCACTAATACAGAGCCTTGTAAGGTGTCATCTTAATGAGGCTATACTAAGGTTAACCTGTGTCCCCATCCCTTTTTAAAAGACCTCCAAAATTTAGTAGTAAATTATGCCTGTCTATTAGAGATAATAGATACTGGGACACCATACAACCTAAAAATCTCTCTAACATAATGCCTAGCTTAGTATTCAGTTGTAAAAGTATTCCAAACAAGTAATAAATGGGTTGATTTTGTTAGTTTATCAACAATTATCCAAATAGATTCAAAGCTATGTTGCGATCAAGGTAACCTTGTAATAAAATTCATATTAATTAATTCTCACTTCCATAAAGGAATGGCTATCTCCTAGACTAGCTTGGTTTGCTTTTGATGCTCAACCTTCACCTGTTGATAGTTAGGACATTATTTCAAAAATTAGTCAATGTTCTTCTTCATCCCGTACCACCAAAAAAATCCCTTTGATATCATGGTACATCCTTGTCGAACAAGGGTGGATAGAAAAATGAGAATGGTATACCTCTTCTATAATATGATGTCAAAGCCTTGCAATATCCAAAATATATAATCAACCTTTATGCCTAAGAACTCTATCTATTGTTATATCAATATATAAAGACTCCTTATCCCACACTTTAGCTCTATTTTTCTCCAAGTTGGGATCCTCACGTTGTCCTGACTTTATATCATAACCCAAGCCTAGGTCCTAGTCATAAAATGGTGAATGAGAAACCTAAAGGCACCTCATCAAAGACTCGTAAATCAAGAATTCATAGGTATTTTATCAAATAATGTGGAATTTAACATATGGAATGGTTCTAAGGGACATTCAACATAAAACCTGCAAAATGAAATCAACATAGAGCTTCGTACACTTATCCAACAATACAAACTAGAAAAATGACTTGGAAGGGGATAAGACATGTTCAAAGCTTTCCCTCAAGTGTAAGTACCAATAAATACAATATACAAAGTAAAAGTCTCAAGGTACAATAGGAATGAAAGAGGAAGGTGTAATCGCTGAACTAGAGGACTCACCGATCGAACTAGTCTTGAATGTCTTATGTCTAGACACGTGCCGAAGGAGGAAGAACACCGATTCCTACATGGTGATATCATGTAGTCAAAATATACATTGGTACTTTAGAATGTACTAAGCATGTGACATGCAATGCAACATATGAAATTGTAATGTCATCATTAATAAAATTCAAAACATGCTTAGTCATATTCAAGAGGTATAGCTCAATATGAGATAAATGATAAATGAACCATATGAAAACATGTTTTTAAGTAACAAAAACATCATACACATAAATTTGTTAGAGGAGATTGTAACCTACATTTATGACCAGGCGAGTTACTATATGAAATACAACATACCCCCCCCTTCCCATGTTGGCATAGGGAGTCTACTTGCAAGGTGAAACTTCGTCAACTTATGCATGAATATCTTAACATTAACATGTTATTGTGGATCCACTAGTCTTAGCCTACAAGGGCTCCTATGGTGGCACTGAGTTAATAAGACAAGAGGTTGTTACTAATGTTCCTTTAACGAACCCCACATGAATGCCTCATTTAGTGATAAGTCAAGTCCCATGGAATACTTATAATATTATCATATACATAAATATTTTTAAACTTTGGAACATGCTTTAACATCATAGGAGTAGCTCATTAACTTAGGGATCCACTCAAGTGAGAATTGCCTTTCACATTAAGGGTCCATCTTAAATTTCATTAAGGGACACCTCAATAACTTCATAAACCTTCATTTAACTTTATTGAACATCACTTGGAAAGACCCATTAGAATTCATAGCACTTCATTATAAAAACTCAATGTTAGTTAAACTTACTGGGTTCATGCAATAAACTTTAAAACATGTGACTCAAGAGTAATATGTAACAACATGATAATATTCATCAAATGAAACTATTCTTGAAACAACCCACTTTATCATTCAAAACCCTTGATAAGAGAATCATGAGATTCAACTTGAAATCTATAGAAATTCATAGCACATCATTACATTATATCATTATAGCCAATATAAATGAAAATACATCACTGTAACATCATTTAAAGCAAACCCATGAAACTTATAAAATCTCATAATTTAAAGAAAATGTCAAAGGAATCATTGTTGGACTTTGTAGATGAAAGAAACTCACAAATCAAACTCACATACTTGATTATGAAGCCTAAAGAAACTTGAGGACCGATTGAGAACTTGATGAAACCCTAACTTCCTTCTTCTTCTTTGAAGGGAAATTTTACCTTAGAAAATTCTGGAGAATTTGGAGTGGTAGAGAATGAAGGTGTTGAGGGTGAATTAGGGTTGTTATGAGAGGGAAATAATTCAAAACGACATAGTTTTAGGCTTAGAGTATGGGGAAAGATAAAAAATATCCTTTATTATAATTTCTAGAACCCAAATTACGGAACTAATCTATGGGTTGTAAATCAATCCATGAATTATAATCCTTAGGTTTTGTCTTGGTTATATTTTTTAAACTTCTTAAACTGCTTCTAAAATTGAGACTACGAGCCCCTTTTATGACTCGTAGAATGATTTATGGGTCGTAGACCCTTTCGTGGTTCCTATCTATCCTTAAAAAGTTTTCCAAACTCAGGTCCCCAATCCATGAGTCTATTTACAGCTTGCTAAAAGGACTATGACTCATCCTATGTTCTCATAATTCAAGTTTCAAAAATCTACATTTTGATCAACTCATATCTCCTACTACGAACCGCCCTTTACGATCTGTAGTTCTACTTATGGACCATGAACATCCCTCATACATTATCCCCCCCACTTAGCCAATTATTCATCCCTCTAATCTAATCCTCATGTCTTCTTTAAAACCTGTGGTTTGAACTACGAGCAATGGATGAGTCTCATACTTTGGTCTGTAAACTTTTAGTTCCACTACTTCTACACTTTTCGACTTTGTAACTTACAGGTCCTTACAATATCCCCCCTTGGGAATATTCGTCCTTGAATGTGCTAAATGTAAGCTCTAAGTAATTAAAGAAGCAACTAACAACCTATCATGAATGCAAAAATACAATATAGACTTCTTTTTCATAAAATGTTCAAAATCATGCTTAAATATCATTCAAATCAATCCCATAAACATGTAAATATGCATACACAACATTAAAACTGAAATGCAAGGAATTTTGAGGTCTTTGAGCAAGAAGAACTTAATACCTTAGACGTAAGTAGAGTGAAAATGATAAGGGTATCACTTTATCATGTCCGCTTCTGCTTCCTATTTCATACTTTCAACTGTTGATTTCTCCAAAGAACTTTGACAGATGTAACTTCTTTGTTTATCAATCATTTTACTTATTGATTTAGAATATTGATCAGTACTTATTCATAAGTCAAATTCTCTTCAATACTCACATTCTCCAATGGATCAATAGAGCTTGGATCACCCATTAATCTCATCATTGACACACGAAATACCAGATAAATCATATTCATATCCAATGGAAACTACAATTCATAAGCCACCTTGAGAACCCTCCTAATAATTTTATAAGGCCCTACATACCTATGGCTCAATTATCTTTTTTTCCTAAACTGGACAACACCCTTTATGGATAACACCTTCAAATAGATCCAATCATTGACATTGAACTCAAGTTCCCTTCTCCTAACATCGAAGTATGACTTTTGGCAACTTTGAGTTATTTTCAACTTCTCCCATGTGAGTCTCACTTTCTTCATAGCATCTGTAACAACCTAGAAGTTTTAGAACCTTCTGAGGTTGATTAAGCTCTGATTTGAACCTGCAATGGTTAGTTAGTGACCTTCATGAGTCTCTCTTAAATAGTTGTATCAAAAGACATTGCATTGGTTAAGTTTTACATGACATCGTGTGGAAGTACTGACTTTAAATGTCCATACCTCTTATCACATATATAACTGGGAGGTCCATGACCTATCAAATTGAATCTCTTTGATTATTTTTCTAACAAACTTGGTTTCACTTGATTCGGAGTTTAGATTAAGAAGTTATGGCTTTTTTTGTGGGACTGCCTGCACAGGGATGCTTTTCTAGAAAATTTTTGAGGCATACCCCCATGGTAGCCTTCACGAACCGCGTGCCACTTCATGGTCCGTGAAGAGGCCTGTGTGACTTCTCACAAGGCATAGTAAGGTATTTCGGGATGGCCTTGACTTAAGGATTGGTTCTATGTATAAGGTTAGCATTTTGGAAATCGCGTCAACTAGGAAGTGGGGTTCATCGACCGTGTGAGGACTCATGGGCCGTGAATCTGTCCGTGAGAAGGTGCCAGCCAAGGATCTTGGACAAGTGAGGCTCCATGAACCATTTCATAGTTCGTGAAGCCTCACGGACCTTGAGACCTACCGTGTGATTGCGGAAGTAAAATTTTTCTAAGTATGGAATTACCATCTCAGACTTTCGTCGACGAAATATTTTCTAAGTGTCGCTTCATGAGAGGGTTCATGGTCTATGAGACACTACACGGTCCATGTAGTGGACCATGAGAGTGATATTGGCAGATTTTCATTACCGTTTCATTAATGGTTTAATTGTAATTTTGGTGAATCCTAAGGATATTTTAGTCTTTCTAAGCCCTTCTAAACCCCTGAATTAGCCTATACACATTAATTTAATTCAAATTGTTCCAACACTTAGAATTATATTCAAATTTTCTCTTCTAAAGGCTCTCTTCCAAGTGTGGGTTGAAGATTAGAATTGGAATTCAAGGAAGTCTTCTTCTTCAATCTCTCTTCTCTTTAAAGCTTCTAGTTAATCAAAGTATGTGGGAATTTATTCATGGCTCCTTTCAACCATAAAGCCCCAAAATTATTTTCTTCAATTGATTTTATGAATATTGCTTACTTTAAATATGGGTCTTTAAATTCATTATTGTTTTGACTAAATTGATGTATGGGCTACATTTAATTATTGATTTTAAGGTGAATTAAGCCATAATTTATTGAATTTCATTAGTTTTACGATGGTCCCATTATGCATGCCTCGTTAAGCTTTAATCTATGCATGGGAAATGGTAAATTGAGATTTAATTGTTGATTCAACTTTGAATTAGTTATGGATTCTTCTTATTGTGAGTTTAATTTATGAATTCTAATTGCCCATGCTACTCTCATCACCATTCATGGAATTTGCATTCATGAGCATGAATTCTTTGAAGCTTTTGATGTGGGCTAAGTCCCAAATATGTTTATGACTATGATTTTGAACAAGTATGGGCTATGACAAGAATGTGATCTCATAATGTCTATGGATTTGGCTCTTTGAGAAATTATGGGTGTTTACACTAATATGATTGATTTGTATGGAGCTACTCCTATGCATGAAGTATGTCATGAAAACGTATTTGGCTTTTTGCCCAATAAAGTATGATTATGAAATGTGCTTGACTTTTTAGTCACAAATGCATGAATGTGAAGCACGTGATTTGGCCTTTAAGACCAAGTATGCATGGTTAAGATTTCAAAGTACTTGTTCTCTTTTCAAAAGCATATATATATTTGTATTCTTGCGGGATGACGACTTAGCACCGAATGAGATTAGAGTAGTAAGTGGCCTATCCCTAAGGGTCTCACTCCTCTCTCTTGAACTATGTGCTAGCATAGGTATATGTAGCCCTTACCAAAATGACTTGGTCGTAAGGTACGGTTACAATATGATATGATATGATATGATATGGAAATCCTTCTGAAATGACCGGGTCATAAGGTGTGGTGTAGATTATCTTTGGTAAGTTGTATACTCTCATCCGATGGGAAACCTCATTGTGCAAATTCATGTTGTAGCTCACATGGGTTTGAGATGTCAGTTAAGGTCACATCTTCTCTATATGCAAGTATTTTGGAATTGTATGCATCATGGATTTCATGGCATATTGATATACTATTCTTTCCTATATTCTCTTTCTAAATATGTTCCCTTGTCATCTAGCATTGGTTTACAAGTTGATCAAGTTCATATCTATTGCATGTCCACATACTTAGTGCATTTTATGTGCTAACCCATATTCTTCATCTACATGATCTAACCATGTAGGGGCCAGAGTTGATATCTCTCCACCTTTGGATGGTTATATTGGTGAGATTGGATTGTTGCTAGTCTTGAGCCCTTTACTTCAAGGGCAAAAACCCATCTTCCTCTATTTTGTGATTTTGTTATGTCTTTTCTATCTTATGACTTGAGGTTGAGCCCGAGACATGTCGTGGCCCCTGTCTTATCCTATGTAGAGGCATTGTTGGACATATCAGATTCTTTTATACACTCGTATTATATGCTTATTTGAGATGCTATGACTATATCATGTTTTGACTACAACCATGTTTATGTTGTTATGATATGTTAATGAGAATGTGATTATGTGCAAAGTCCCAAGTCCCTTCTTGCCCCCATAGCTAAATTCATATTTACCCTCCCCTTATAACGTACTTGTTATGTGCTATGTGATTCATGTAAATCCCTTTCCCTATAACGTCCCCATAGCTTAAGTACAAAGTCCCGTAATCCCTTAGAATTATGTTTTTCTTGTTATATTATGTGCTTTCAAACCAATGATCTGTAAATTTATACTAGGATGGCTTGATTGAGGATTCTCGGGTTCTCTTTCGCCATATCACGTCTAGGCCCTACTCTCGGGTCATGACAAAGATGGTATCAAAGCACTAGGTTTATAAATGGTCCTCGAAGTCCAACATGCCGCATCAAGTAGATTCTTATTCATGGGTATGATGCGTGCCATACCTATGAGTGAGAGGCTATGGCAAACTTTTAGGAATTGTCTCACTTTATTTCCCCTTATGTCGTGCTATGAACTATTTTATGAAGTTTCCTAAATTGTTGGTGCGTTTGTCACTCTTTCAGAAGATGTCTCTACGAAGAGCTCCTCTTCCTAGATAGGCCCCGATTTATGAGGAACAAGCCCCTCAAGAGCCTATGGGGGAGCAAGTGACTCATGCTGAATTCAGAAATATTATTGCTATGTATGCGCAAGTGGTGACCAATCAAGGTCGGCCAGCTAATCCTACTCATGGTCAAACTCTAGCCTCTAGGGTAAGAGACTTCACTCGGATGAATCCTCCGGAGTTCTTGTGTTCAAAAGATGATGAGGATGCGCAAGACTTTATTGACGAGCTCACTAAAGTGTTGAATGTCATGGGTGTGAATTCTGAGGAGAAAGTTGTATTGGCTGCTTATCAGTTGAAAGTTGTGGCCCAAGTGTGGTACAATCAGCAATTGGTTGAGAGGGTTGTTGATGATAAGGTTGATTGGGAGGAGTTCAAGTTTCCCTTTCTGGACCGTTTCTTTTCTCTTGAACTTAGGGAAGCCAAGATGACTGAATTCATTAACCTCAAGAAAGGTGGCATGTTTGTGAGAGACTATTCTCTTGAGTTTACAAGACTCTCAAAGTATGCTCCCATGCTAGTGGTTGATCCCCGTACGAGGATGCACAAGTTTATTTCTGGGGTCTCTATTTTGTAGTGAAGGAATGTCGCACCACCATGCTTATTCGGGATATGAATATCTCCAGGTTTATGACCTATGCTGAACAGATTGACGGTGAGAAACTCAAGGAGAAAAGGGCAAATTATTTTAAGAGGGCCCAGTATGATGGTGGGTTCTCAAACTCTAGGAGTGGTGGTGGGAGTGGTCGCTTTCAATAAGTCCAAGGTTCTAATTCAAGGTCTACCGATGCTAGGGTGCCTCCTCATAAGGAACAGATCGAGGATAGGACAATGTTTCCTTAGTGTGATAAGTGTGGGAAGAACCATCCTGGGAGATGTTATAGGGATACAAGTTCTTGCTATGGATGTGGTAACCTGGGCCACAGGGTCTCCGACTATCCTAAAGTTACTAAAAAGGGTCAAGTCCAAGAAGCTTCAGGTGGTCAGGTTCAACAAAGGGTTCCTCTAGGAAATGCTCCTAGAAATAATAGGTTTTATGTTTTGCATGCACGCTAGGAGGTTGAGGAGACTCCGGCTGTGGTGACTAGTATGTTAAAAGTTTTTTATTTGAATGTTTATGCTTTACTTGATCCAAGTGCAAATTTATCTTTTGTAACTCCTTTGTTGGCTGTTAAGTTTGGTTTGAGTCCTGAAACTTTGAGAGAGCCTTACTCGGGTTATACTCCCATGGGTGAGTCCATTATTGCCCAAAACGTGTATTGGGATTATCCTATTTCAATCTTGCATAAAGTCTTTCCCGATGATCTTGTAAAGCTTGAGATGTTTGACTTTGATATTATTCTTAGGATGGATTGGTTACATGCATCATATGCCTCGGTTGATTATAGGACTAGAAAAGTCAGATTTCAGATTCCTAATGAACCCAGTTTGGAATGGAAAGGCAGTGACTCCGTTGTTAAAGGTTGATTTATTTCCTATCTCAAAGCTTAGAAGATGATTTCTAAATGGTGCATCTATCATATTGTAAGGGTTAGAGATATTGGAGACTGAGTCACCTACTCTTAAGTCGGTTCTGGTGGTTAATGAATATCTCGATGTGTTTTCCGAAGATTTGCCCAGTATTTCTCCTGATAGAAAGGTGGATTTTGGCATAGATCTTCCGGATACTTAACCTATTTCCATTCCTCCTTACTGTATGGCTCCAGCTAAGTAACAAGAGTTGAAGGATCAGTTGAACGTCCTATTGGAGAAAGGCTTTATTAGGCTAAGTATTTTACCTTGGGGTGCTCCCGTGTTATTTTTAAGGAAGAAAGATGGGTCATTTTGAATGTATATTGAGTATCGGCAATTGAACAAGGTGACTATCAAGAATAAGTACTCGTTGCCCAGGATAAATGACTTTTTTGATCAACTTTAAGGAGCCACTCATTTCTCAAAGATAGATCTTCGTTCTGGTTATCATCAATTGAAGGTGAGGGAGTGTGATATTCCTAGGACAGCTTTCTGAACTCAGTATGGACATTTGAAATTTGTGGTGATGTCATTTGGTTTGACTAATGCCCTGGAAATGTTTATGGATCTTATGAATCGGGTTTTCAAGCCATTCCTTGATAGTTTTGTGGTTGTCTTCATTGATGATATCCTGATTTACTCTCAAAATGAGCAAGAGCATATGGACCACTTGAGGTTAGTACTTTAGACCTTGAGAGAGAAGAAGTTATTTGCCAAGTTTACTAAATGTGAGTTTTGGTTAGGAGAAGTTGCTTTTCTTGGTCATGTGGTGTCTAGTGATGGTATTAAGGTTGATCCCAAGAAGACCAAAGCGGTAAAGATTGTCCTAGACCATTGACCCTCTCTGATATTTGAAGTTTTCTTGTTTTGGTTGGTTACTATCGAAGGTTCGTTGAGGGATTCTCATCCATCACATCCCCGTTGACTAAGTTGAGTCAAAAGAAAGCCATGTTTGTGTGGTCAGATGAATGTGAGAAGAGAATTTAGACTTTGAAGGATTGGCTTACATCGGCTCCCGTTTTAACTTTACTAAATGGGCTAGATGGGTTTGTGGTATATTATTTTGCTTCTCGGATTGGATTGGGTTGTGTGCTCATATAACATGGCAAGGTGATAGCTTATGCATCTCAGCAATCGAAGATGCATGAACAAAACTACTCGACCCATGATCTTGAGTTGGCGGTGGTGGTGTTTTCTTGAACGATTTAGAGACATTACTCGTATAGGATTTACGTAGATGTTTTCACCAATCATAAGAGTTTGCAATATGTGTTCACCCAAAGAAATCTTAA
Organism: Solanum aculeatissimum; assembly: GCA_038996855.1. Lineage (NCBI taxonomy): Eukaryota > Viridiplantae > Streptophyta > Magnoliopsida > Solanales > Solanaceae > Solanum > Solanum aculeatissimum. The sequence goes on along the minus strand of JBCEWC010005252.1, from coordinate 10,863 downwards.
CTTGAGGCAAATAAGGTGGTTAGAACTACTCAAGGACTATGGCATGAGTGTCATATGTCATCCTGGCAAGGCGAATGTCGTAGCGGATGCCCTTAGTAGACTATCTATGGGTAGTATGTCTCATATTGATGAGGAAAAGAGAGAGTTGGTAAGGGATGTGCACCGCTTACCTAGGTTGGGTGTTAGATTGACTAACTCCGATGATGGCGGTATTCTTGTTCAAAACGGCTTTGAGTCTTCTGTGGTTGTTGATGTCAAGGCAAAATAAGATTTGGATCCTTCGTTGGTTGAGTTAATGAAGTTGGTTTTTGAAAAAAAGTCGGGTTGCCCCGTACTCATAAACAATTTGATTCTATATGGATTGTTGTTGATAGAATGACTAAGTCGGCTCACTTTCTACCGATCAAGACTATTTACAATGCCGAATATTATGCTAAATTGTATATTTGGGAATTGGTGAGGTTTCATGGTATACCTATGTCTATCATATCAGATCGTAGTACACAATTTACTTCTCACTTTTAGAGATCGTTTTAAAGAGGGCTTGGCACTAAGGTTAAATTGAGCATCACTTTCCATCCTCAAACAGATAGACAAGCCGAGAGGATAATTCAAACTTTGGAGGACATGTTGAGGGCTTATGTAATGGAGTTCAAAGTAAATTGGGATGATCATCTACCGCTCATCAAATTTTCCTACAATAATAATTTCCATGCTAATATTGGTATGGCTCCATTTGAAGCTTTATATGGTAGGAGGTGTCGATTCCTAGTAGGATGGTTTGAATTGGGTGAGATGGCATTGATATGACCGGACTTGGTGGTGAAGCCATGGAAAAGGTTAAGTTGATTAGAGAAACGTTAAGAATGACTCAAAATCCTCAAAAGTCTTACTCGGATGTTAGGAAGAGAGACCTTGAGTTTCATGTAAGTGATTAGGTTTATGTGAAGGTATCACCTATGAAGGGTATTATGTGTTTTGGTAAAAGGGGTAAATTATGTCCTCGGTATGTCGGTCCATATGAGATTGTTGAGCGGGTTGGCAATGTTGATTATAGATTGGAGTTGCCTTCGGATATGAGTTCTATTCATCCGGTGTTTCATGTGTCAATGTTGAGAAAGTTGGTTGGTGATCCCAAGGCGATTGTACCTTTGGTGGGTGTTACGGTTGAGGAGAACTTGACTTATGAAGAGGTATCGGTTGAAATCTTGGATAGGAAAGTGAAGCAGCTTCGTAACAAGGAGGTAGCTTCGATTAAAGTGATTTGGAGGAACCAACATGTGGAGAGTGCTACAAGGGAAGCGTTGTCGGACATAATGAGGAGATACTTCTATCTCTTCCAATCTACTCAAGCCTAAGGTACTATGTTCTATCCTTTCTGAATGGTCCTAATTCCTTGTTTCTTAAGTTTCATGGCATGGAATGCATACATATGCACAAAAATGATTTGAATGATTTTTTGACATGAGTTTAAATGTCTTTGTGATTTTCAAATGATAAATGATGCATTAAATCTTTATGTTGAAATGTTCTTATTTAAGTCAAGCCTTTCAAGTCTTGTTCTAGCCCATTCGAGGACGAATGTTCCCTGGGGGAGATGATGTAACAACCCGAAAATATTAGAACCTTGTGAGGTTGGTTAAGCTCTTATTTGAACCTACCATGGTTGGTTAATGACCTTCATGAGTCTATCTTAAATGTTTGTATCCAAAGAAATCGCATTGGTTAAATTTTACATGATGTCATGTGGAAGTACTATCTTTAAATGGCGATACCTCTTATCAAAGGTAGAACTGAGATGGTCATGACCTATTAAATTGAAGCTCTTTGAATTATCTTTCCAACGCACTTGGTTTCACTTGATACGGAGTTCAGATTAAGAAGTTATGGCCTTTTTGGTGGGACTACCTGCACAGGGATGCTTTTCTGGAAATTGGCTATGGCATACCCCCATGGTAGCCTTCACGGACCGTGTTCCATTTCATGGTCCGTGAAGAGGCCCTTTTGAACTCTCATAAGGCGTGGTAAGGTGTTTCAGGATGGCCTTGAGTTAAGCATTGGTTCTATGTATAAGGTTAGCATTCCGAAAATTGCGTTAACGAGAAAGTAGGGTTCATGGACCATGTGAGGCCTCATGGGTCGTGAACCTGCCCGTGAGAAGATGCCAGCCAAGGCTCTTGGACAAGTGAGGCTCCATGGACCAGTTCACGGTCCGTGTGAAATCTCACGGACCGTGATACCTATCGTGTGGTTGCGGAAGTAAAATTTTTCTAAGAATGGAATTATCGTCTCGGACTTTCATCGATGAAAAATTTTCTAAGTGTCGCTTCGTGGTGGTGTTCATGGTCTGTGTAGTAGACCATGAGAGTGACGTTGGCAGATTTTTATTACCATTTCATTAATAGTTTTATTATAATTTTGGTGATTCCTAAGAATGTTTTAGTCTTCCTAAGCCCTTCAAAACCCCTGAATTAGCCTATACACCTTCATTCAATTCAAATTCTTCCAACACTTAGAATTATATTCAAGTTCTCTCTTCTAAAGGCTTTCTTCAAAATGTGGGTTGAAGATTGGAATTGGAATTCAAGGAAGTATTCTTCTTCAATCTCTCTTCTATCTAAAGCTTCTAGTTAATCAGGGTATGTGGGAATTTATTCATGGATCCTTTCAACCATGAAGCCCCAAAATTATTTTCTTCAATTGATTTTATGAAATTATGCTTACTTTAAATATGGGTCTTTAAATTCATTATTGTTTTGACTAAATTGAAGTATGGGCTATATTTAATTGTTGATTTGGTGAATTCCGCCCTAATTTGTTGAATTCCATTGGTTCTATGAAGGTCCCATTATGCATGTCCCTTTAAGTTTTAATCTATGCATGGGAAATGGTAAATTGAGTTTTAATTGTTGATTCAACTTTGAATTACTTATGGATTCTTCTTATTATGAGTTTATTTTATGAATTCTAATAGTCCATGCTACTCTCATCATCATTCTTGGCATTTGCATTCACGAGTATGGATTTTATGAAGCTTTTTATGTGGGCTAAGTCCCAAATATGCTTATGACAAGAATGTGATTACATAATGTCGATGAATTTGGCTCTTTGAGAAATTATGGGCTTTTACAACAATATGATTGATTTGTATGGAGCTACTCCTATGCATGAAGTATCTCACAAAAACGTATTTGGCTTTTTAGCCCAATTAAGTGTGATTATGAAATATGCTGGAATTTTTTGTCACCAATGCATGAATGTGAAGCAAGTGATTTGACCTTTAAGCCCAAGTATGCATGGTTATGATTTCAAAGTACTTATTCTCTTTTCGAAAGCATGTATATGTGTATGTATTCTTGTGGGATGATGACTTAGCATCGAATGGGATTGGAGTAGTAAGTGGGTTATCCCCAAGGGTCTCACTCCTCTCTCTTAAACTATATGTCAGCATAGGTATATGTAGCCCTTAACGAAATGACGGGTCATAAGGTATGGTTACAATATGATATGATATGATATGATATGTAAATCCTTCTGAAATGACTGGGTCATAAGGAAGGTGGCCATCACACTAAAATGATCGGGTCGTAAAGTGTGGTGTAGATTACCTTTGGCAAGTAGTCTACTCTCATTCAATGGGAGGCCTCATCAGGAAAATTCCTGTAGTAGCTCACATGGGTTTGGTATGTCAGTTAAGGCCACATCCCCTCTATATGCAAGTATTTTGGCATTGCATGCATCATGGATTTCATGACATAGTGATATACTATTCTTTCCTATATTCTCTTTCTAAATATATGCCATTGTCATCTAGCATTGGTTTACAAGTTGATTAAGTTCATATGCATTGTATGCCCGCATACTTAGTGCATTCTATGTGCTAACCCATATTCTTCATCTACATGATCTAACCATGTAGGGGCTGGAGTTGATACCTATCCACCTTTGGACGGTTAGCTTGGTGAGCTTGGATTGTTTCTAATGGTGAGCCCTTTACTTCAAGGGAAAAATCCCATCTTCCTCTATTTTATGTTTTTGTTATGTATTTTCTATCTTATGACTTGAGAGTGAGCCCAGGATATGTCGTGGCCCTTGTCTTATCCTATGTAGAGTCATTGTTGGACATATCAGATTCTATTGTATTCTCGTATTATATGTTTATTTTAGATGTTATGACTATATCATGTTTTGACTACGACTATGCTTATGTTGTTATGATATGTTAATGAGAATGTGATTATATGTAAAGTCCCCAGTCCCTTCTTTCCCCCATTGCTTGAATCATACTTACCTTCCCCTAGAGCATACTTGCTATGTGCTATGTGATTCATGTAAATCCATTTCCCAATAACATCTCCATAGCTTGAGTCCAAAGTCCCATAATCCCTTAGAACTATGTGCTTCTTGTTATATTATGTACTTCTGAACCAATGACGTGTAAGTTAATGCTAGGCTCTACTCTCGGGTAGTGACAACATCTATGACCAAGTTGGGTACTATAAAGGACATTTTACCAACTTCGAACCAGCCCACCGGAGAGAAACATCGTCTCCCATACAAGGCTTCAAATGGTGTCATCTTAATGCTAGAGTGATATTTATAATTGTAGGTGAATTCTATAAGTGGTAATTGATCATACCAATTATAATTGACGGATGCAACTTCTTTATTTCTCAATCTCTTCACTTGCCAGTCCAAAATCTCAACTGGTACTTCTTCATAAGTCAAACTTTCCTAAATGCTCACATCCTTCAATGGCACTACAGAATTTGGATCACCCAAAAATTTCCTCCACATCGACACATGAAAAACTAGATGAACCATATCTAACTCTATTGGCAAATCTAGCTCATAGGATATCTTTCTAAGTTGATTCAAGATCTTGTAAGGTCCCACATATCTAGGACTCAATTTACTCATTTTGCCAAAATGTATTACACTCTTCATAGGTGAAATCTTTAAATAAACCCAATCACCTTCCTCAAACTCAAGGTCCCTCCTCCTAACATCTGAACATGGCTTTTGACGACTTTAAGCAGCCTTCAACCTTTTCTTTATAATTCTTTCCTTCTCCATGGCATCAAGTACCAAATCTGGTCAAATCAAGGATGTCTCCCCAACTTCAAACTATCCTGCCGAGAATCTAAGCTTCGAATGGTGCCATCTTGATACTTGAGTGAAAACTATTATTGTAAGAAAATTCTATAAGAGGTGGATAATCATCCCAACCACCTTTGAAATCAAGCGCACACACCCTTAACATATCTTCCATTGTTTGAATTATTTTTTCAACTTGTTCATTGGTTTGAGAATGAAACAAGTACTTAACTTCACCTTTGTACCAAGGCCTTTTTTAAATGATTTCCAAAAAAAAAGAAGCGAATTGAGTACCACAGTCCGATATGATAGATAATAGAAATCCATGAAATCTCACCAACTCTTGAATATAGACCTTAACATAATCTTCGGCATCATAAGAAGTCTTAACCATCAAGAATTGGGTAATTTTCTTCATTATATCAACAACTACCCATATTGAATCAAATTGTTTTTGGGTCCTTGTCAAACCCATATTGAAGTCCATATTCACCTCTTCACATTTCCAAGTAGGAATCTCAATATCTTGGGCTAAACCACCCGATATTTGGTGTTCAATTTTCACTTGTTGTCAATTGGCACACGTTGCCACAAATCTTGCTATATCCTTCTTCATGTCATTCCACCAATACATTTCTCTAAAATCCTTATACATTTTTATGGATCCTGGATGAACAAAATACTGAGAGTTATGAGCCTCATCTAGAATCGTTTCCCTTAAACCATCAACATTAGGTACAGACAACCGCACTTGGTAATGAAGTACCCCATCTCCCCTTTGTGAGAAAACCTTTATTTTCTTATCAACTACTAACTTCTTCAACTCAACTAAGGTAGGATCCATGTCTTATTTTTCTTTGACCTCCGTTACTAAAGATAATTCCGTCCCATTTTGCACATGTAAACTACCATTACTTGAACCGTTCAACCTCATACCCAAATAAGCCAATTGATGAACCTCCTTGAATAGCTCTTTCTTTCTATCCTCAACATATGCAACACTGCCCATAGATACCCTACTAAGTGCATCAGCCACAATATTTATATTTTGGGGGTGTTACATCACACTCATATCGTATCCCTTTAGAAGTTCAAACCACCTCCTTTTCCTTGGGTTCAAATTCCTTTGGCTAAACACATATTGCAAACTCTTATGGTGAGCAAATATGTCAATATAAATAATGTCTCCAATTCTTTAATGCAAATACAATGGCCAATAATTCAAGATCATGAGTCAGATAGTTCCATTCATGCATTTTCAATTTCCTTGAGTCATAGGAAACAACCTTCCTATGTTGCATCAAAACACTGCCCAAACCTACACGTGAGGCATCACAATAAACAACAAAACCATCCAAACCTTCGTGCAATGTAAAAATAGGGGTTGAAGTAAGGTGATCTTTCAATGTTTGAAAATTTTCCTCACATTCATCAAATCATTGAAATTTTTCATTCTTTTGGGCCAACTTAGTCAAAGGAAAGTCAATGGATGAAAACCCTTTAACAAATCTTCTATAGTATCCGGCAAAGCCCAAAAATCTCCTAATGTCATAAGGATACAATGGTCTAGACCAATTCTTTATTACCTCTATATTCTTTGGATAAACCCTAATCACTAGAAACAATGTGGCCAAGAAAAGTCACCTCCCTTAGAAAAAACTCACACTTGCTAAACTTGGCAAAAAGTTGTGTATCTCTTCATGTTGGCAACACAATCTACAAGTGATCCTCATGCTCCTTTGCATCCCATGAGTAGACCAATATATCTTCTACTAATATAACCACGAACATATCCAAATACGATTTAGAGATCCTATTCATCAAGTCCGTGAAAGCTTTGGGAGCATTTATTAGTCCGAATGACATTACCAAGAACTCAAAGTGACCATATCGAGTTCTAAATGTCATCTTTCGAATATCTTCCTCCTTCACCCTCAATTGGTGATACCTGAAGCAAAGATCAATTTTAGAAAAGTAGCTTGCACCTTATAGTTGATGAAATAGGTCAGCAATCCTTGGGATAAAAACTTGTTCCTTCACTAGCACACGCAAGTATACGGGTCAACTCAAGTAATATAGTGACTCTAAAAGAGTCGAGATGTCGAACCAAAAGGACTTTTCAATTAATTATTTACTAAATTAAATTAATTCTAATTATTGATTTAAGCAACAAACAATTAACCAAGAGAAAAAATATTTTTACACAATCAATAAATAAATCTAACTAAGATTGTGGTTTAGCTAATAATCATGTTTAGCATCGATTTTCATTTAGTTATTTGATTATCTAGTTACTTATCACAGGGTTTAATTTTCCTAAGTAGAGTTACACGCCTCTACCGGCCTACTCTCACTGACAGTCTAACTACATTGTTGAGTGAGAATAGACATGATAAATGAAAGTGCATTAAAGTTATTTTCCTATATTTGAACCTATGCAAGAATCTAGTCTCCTAGACAAACAAGCTCCCTATAACCTGAGTTTTATCCACTCCAACATCTCTCAAATCCAGAGCAGAAAACAAATTTATTCCACGATTGGTCAGACTATGAAACATATATTAAAGGAACATAGGAACAACTAATATGATAAATAAATATTTTGAATCAATAATAACTAAACAATCATCTTATTAGGTACTATAATCTTAGAACAATAAGTTTAACTCCACATAGATATGAAGAAATTACCACAAATCACTCAAAGATAAATACAAAAATAAATAATAATGAAGAAGAAAAGATAAAACTAAAATTCTCCGACCTTCACGGTGGCTCCTATCTATCTCTAGGTCAAAAGTTCTGTAAAACCTAATTTTATGAACTATTTATGGGTATAGGATAAAATCTAGAATTAAAATAGTTGAGTCCAAAGCAAATTGGAAAACCCAAATCCAAAAGAAAATTAGAATCCTTTGTGCATGTGGTTATTGTTGTATGTCGCCTTCCAATTGTTGTGCCACGTGGGTGCTTGAGGCAGCAGTTTTCCAATTGCAATTGCAATTGAAAACTTGTCGTATACTTATATGTATATATAATAATGTATATTCAATTTAATTCATTAAGTTGTCTGCTTGAATTTTCTTCTGTAAACTTCCTTTTTTAATTTGTTTGGGCTCCAAATTTCTTCATTTTTGCATCAATTTAATCCTATAAATAAAATACACAGTTTAGCACAATCCTTAAAATTTATGCTCAAAAAAAATAAAAGTATTAAATATGAGATAAATAATGACTAAAATATATATATTTAGCCTAACATCAACGCCCCACACTTCAACTCATCCTCGAGCACCTATTAAAGCTCATCAAAGAAATCAAATAGGACCACCGCTTTGGTTAATACAAACAACGTGGGCCATCCTAAAATATCATGTACACTTCCCAATCATTATGCAAGATACACAAATAAACAACAAACATTTAACCTCCTAGCCTCAAGGAAGGACTCTAACTCATCAAATTTAAATTTTCTCACCTACTCTCTCCAAGAAAGTTAATAATATCACCTATCTATCATGAAACAAGTTCCCTCACATGAAAAAATAGTTCACACACTCAATTCAAAAGATTTTATATAAATTAAGAAATTTTCATTAAAGAACAACTCTCAAATGCACAAAGAATTCACATCTATCGACAAAGAATCATAGACTTGTGCATTATGTACATCTCCATTAATTAAGCGTGCTTGAGTAGAATATAATAGGACTTTAATGGATTGTAATTGATATAAGCTAGGGGACGGGTAGGAAAACTATATAATAGTGACTTACACTTCCCTAAGAACTTTGCTCTTTTAGACTTCATCACCCATTATCTTCTTCTTTTTATTTTTTTCAACCCTCTCTTCAATAATTATTTCACTAGCTATCTCATCTCATCAAGAATGTTTCATTTTTTTTCTTTTCAATATTTTTTTCTTGACACATTCTTTCAAAGAGGGCTTTTTCATCACCATGTAGCTATCATTGATCACCTTTTACAAATTAATCATCCCTTTTCTTCAAATTTAACAATTATAATAAGTCTATGTTACAGTGTTCAAGGAAGCAAAGTGCAAAAACTAGCGATTCAACAAAATTGGATCAAAGTAAAATACGGCTACCAACAAAATATTACGGGCTCAAAAGGGTTAACTAGTGATATAATATCTGAAAAGACTAAAATTTTATAAGACAAATCAAAGAAAACCTATTATCAACTCCTAAACAAAGCAATACTTTTTATTTCACTTCAATAACATACAGGGCAAATTCTAGACTAATATGCAAAATATGGAATAAACAAATTCTCACCACACATGGTACAAGTATCAATCAACATGGATCAATTTCACTTTTAAGAGAGATAGGGTCATAACAAACTATCAAATAAAATAAGTTATATAGAGAGTCACAACCATGAACCTAGATGTCAAATAATTTACAATTTAATTAGAAATCAAGCATTCATAGGAAAGTACTGCTAAAAATTAGGCCTATAGGAAGCACCAAAGAAGTCAGATTTTTTTCTTTTTTCTCCAAAAAAAAGTAAAAATAAAAATTCACATCCTAAACAAAAAAAAAAAAGATTTAGTTCAAAGGGACCCCCCTCGAAAAAGAACCGAAATTATTTTTAAGGGGTGGGTCAAGTATGCTTCTACTAATGAAAAAAATATAAATAAAGAAATAAAAGTTTTTTGTAATTTTTATTTTAGAAAAATAATCAAAAAAATAACAAAATAAAAATTGACAAAAATGAACCTGAATGAGAACAGGTCCACGATGCAGACTTGTTGCGGTCCCTTCTAGTTCATGACCCAATTTATATATATTACGAATATTAAACAAACCTAAAGCACACTCCACCTAAAATATTATATTTGGAAGAATCCCCACACCACACTTGACAAGATGTTATGTCCTCAAAGCATCAATTAAAATTTAAAACAAGGGTTAGGATAACTATGTAGGCCTTTAGACCTAGCTAGAGTCATCCGCACCCCACACTTAAGCTTAAATTGCTCCTTTGTGTCACGACCACGTTAGGGGGTCTAGATGTGACATGGCAAAGGATAACCCGAAAGCTCTCGATCAAGCCATCATAGCATCAAAACTCATCATTTTCTCAAGAATGCGGAAGTGTGACACATAATTCAATAGGCTCGAAATCCTCAATAACAACTCAACATTTGATAGCTTAATCAAATACCAAACTCATGTCATTTCATAAAATATATACATATATAGTAAAAGTTAACAAGTCAACACATAACGTAACAAGAGCGTCAAAGGTCCAACACATGCCTCTAGTGGAGTGACGAGGGCCACGACAAGTCCGGGCTCACCCTCAAAAGTCAACATAAGCAAACGTAAACTACTAAATAGCTAGAGAAAAGGCGGCTATTGCCCTTGGAAGAAGGTCTCACCACTAACGGATAGCTTCTAGATCAAAGCTCGTCGGTAGGTAGATAATACTCAACACCTGCACCTACATGATTAGAACATGTAGAAAAAGTATGGGTTAGCACTAAGTATGCGGGCATGCAATGCATATGACATGAAGCATGACAACAATATGACAAGGGGACACATGGTTCGAAGAGAATGCACTTAGCCAAAGGAATATATATAACAAGATATTTATGTCATGATGTATGAAATGCAAACCTAGAAATATTATAAGTTTTGGTATATGAACTCAACCAACTCAAAGTAGGACCAAGCGAGCTACCACTTGAAATGGACTACTTGCCAAGTAGATCCCAAAACTCCCTTAAACAAG
>JBCEWC010005251.1:0-25406 GCA_038996855.1 Solanum aculeatissimum | reverse complement strand
AATCATAAAAGGGACATGCATTTTGATTCTTCAAGAGTTTCCATGAACATTCATAAAATTCAAGCTTAAAACATGTTAATTTACCTAAAAACTACAACACATAATTCCCAACACTAAACTACATCAATAATTTAAGAACCCATAACTTGAAGAAACTAGAAATCATAATTTAAAGGTTAAGGTTCTTGGGTCTTCAAGGATGGAAGAAAATCTTTGAATCAAATCCCACATACCTTACAATAACCAAAGGAATTGAAGATTCAAGCAATCAAAGGTTGTCTTCTCCTAATTTCTTCAAGCTTCAACAATGGAGGTTAAGATCAAATTTAGGATTCTTCAAAGTGTAATGAGGAGGCTTAGAATGGATGAAAAGGATTTAGGGTTAGGTTAAGGGGGTTTAGGGGACCTTAGGATGCCTAAAAAAGGCCTAGGGGTTAATTAAATCACTAAAATAACATTAATGAAACAGACACTTAACTGTAAAGTAGTGCCAAATGGTGGATCTACAGTGGCCATCTACCATGCCATGGTCCGTACAAGTGACCGTCCACCTTGCCTTAGCAAAGTTTCAATCGGTTGAGGCAACATCCCCGCTATAATATGATCTTAGGTTGTATTTCATGCATCATGGCATGACATATTGTTATAATATATTCCTCTTGGCTATGTGCATTCCTTTCGTACCACTTGTCCCCTTGTCATTTCGTTTGGTCATACTATGTTGTCATATGCATTGTATGCCTGCATACTTAGTACATATTTTTGTGCTAACCCATACTTTCATCTACATGTTCTAACCATGTAGGGACTGATGATGACTTCTATCTTCTGGCGGAAGACGAGTGACATCTTTGGAGTTACTAGCTTGTGGTGAGCCCTTTTGTTCAAGGGCTATAGCCATCTTCTGTCTTCCTTGTATTCATTATTTTGTTGTTCTATGTCATGAGGGTGAGCCCCAAACTATGTCGAGGCTCCATTCGTCTTATGTAGAGGCTATGTTGGACACACTAAACTCTTGTACGTTGTATTATATTTTATTGGGATATTATGACTATTGGAATTTGTTTATGGATATGATGTTCGATTATGTTTATGGTTATGCTTATGGGATTGCGTATGTTGGGAATGTGCTTATGTGGAAAGTCCCCTAACCCGGTATGCCCCCATAGTTTGAGTCCTACTTACCCACCCCTTATAAATGCTTGCTATGTGCTATGTGATTCATGCTCATCCCATTCCCGGCAACATCCCCATAGCTTGAATCCAAAGCCCTGTTTCCCCTAGAATTATGTGTTATGTGTTTACTTTTTCCGCGCTTTCAAACTGATGATGTGTGTGATGATGCTATGATGGCTTGATCGGGGACCTTCGGGTTCTCCTTCACCATATCACATCTAAGCCCCACTTCCGGGTTGTGACAAGTCAGTAACACTAGGCGAGTTCTAATGTTGGTACCATTAAAAAGTAATTAAAACAAAGAGAAATAATCAATATATGCATGCACACCTTCCAAGAATTATGAATTATCTCATTTTACTTTGTTAGTATTTTTATGGTTCCCAAAATCCTAGTTGTGGATTTAGCTACTCATGATCAGTGTAGAAGAAAGAATCATGATATAGAATAGTATAATTAAGCACTTACACGAATGAAATTAAGAACAAGAAATCCAAACTCTTCAATGGAAATCACAACTATGAATTAAGATCACAAAATATTGTTACATAAGTTTCTCCCAATGTTTTCACTCTTTCTTACCACCTATCTGATCACTCTAAAAAAACCTAAAAACCTATTAATAATATTTAAAATATAAATCTAAATAAAAATAGCATAACTGGGTCTACAAACTCTACGACCTGTATGCAATCCTATGGCTCGTAGTCTGGACTTCATGGATTCCTTTTGCAAATATGGGGGTAACTTTTACGAGATCAATCTACGGGCCATGTAAAGTTTTATGACCCGTGGAAGGGTTCGTCTGATGACTTTTCAGTAATTCCTCACTTTCTGATCCTTAAGATACTATAGCCATCTACGACTCATCTGCATGTTCGTAGATTTATTCTTTAGCAAATCTCCCTTAATTGTATTTTGCTACGAAACCAACTCTACTGCATGTGGAAACATCCACGACTTGTAAAAGGTGTCATAGAACATAAAAAACTGCAACCTTTGCACACTTAGCCCAAAATTAAGTCAGATCCTGTAATCCTGCAAAACAAACATAAAAACACATCAAACCCACAAATATCGCTTTGACAACATACAAAATCTTAAGTTTTAAGCATCAAAAGTATTGTATTTTGACAGCACATCAACACCCTCAACTTAAAATTATTGCTTGTCCTAAAGCGATAGACTGAATCTACATAAGCAATTTAGTAACACACATACCTCAGTTCTGACATACATTATCTCAAAACTCAAGCTCAGACACCCAAACCAACTCATCAGTGCATATCACATAGTCATCAACCAAACCAATCCAGATCAACACATGTGATAGTGCAACTATGACAAGGAAGGTAACCGGCGATAAGTAGCAATCAGTGAACTAACCTAAAATTAACAATGTAATGCAAGTGCCCTCACACAGAAGTCCCATATCCCACTCATAATAGTATCATCAGATTCAATGCTTGGAACTACATAAAAATCACTTACTCTCACAATAGATATTCAAACACTGTGTTCAATACCATATACTTGCCCTATTCTCATGATTATGACCTTTAACTACTCGGGTTAGGATCACTATAGGACTTTCTTGGCTTGTCATGTAGGCTTAGGGGGCTTTGGTATGATGTTTTGGGAACATGGTGACTAAAGACCCTCCTTGATACTACGTTCTCTACACTTTTACCCTACCAACACTGATATTTTCAAATCATTCTCCCCTTCTCCTATTTCAAGCTTTTTTGGGTACTTTATTCTAGTTCTTAGCTCATCGTCTTTTTATTTTTCAAATTCTTTTTCTTTTAGCTCATTGTTAAGGAATCTTTTCATCTTTTCTGGCACCCATATCATATTTTCCCCTAATTTCATGTATCACTAATGTCCACCTTATTTATTTTGATCTCTCTTACACTAGCCACCCTCAACTTAGGATTTTGGCCTGAGTTGAGGTGCACAATATCCAACCTATGAATTAGGGACACTTTTGGTAGCCACTCTCAACTTAAGATTTTTGCCTTAGTCAAGGTGCACAATGTTCAAGGAAAGACCAGGGCCAATCTCAAGATTTCACAATCAACAAGGCTTGGTTACTTAGGTGACTACAAAGAAAAAGGTACATACATGACTCAAATATTTGGATCAAGGGATACATCAAGAATTTGTTTGGTTATTTAGGCTAAGTTGACTAATATGAATAATGACCTAAAATCCTTTCCTAACCAACTAACCTACGATCTAAGTCAGAGTAACAGGGCAAGTTCTGAATTAAAACATAGTATGAAAATCATGCAAATAATCTCACACACGTGTCATTGATTACACTATCAATTTAGACTCTTAGATCATGATTTTTATCATAATTACATCTCACTTATCAGAACAAGCATTGTCAATTAATCAGGATCACATGGATGTTATTACGACTACCTAAAAACAAAAAATTTTCCAGTGGGTATCATTGTTTTATAATAAAAACAAACATATGCCATATACGTAAGTATAATATGCTACTAATACTACCTATACATCCTAAACATACTGATTCCATAGATTGTAAATATCCTCGGGGAAAGAACACAGGTAAGAAAACCCCTCAGACTAAAAAATTAGGATAGTTATAGGCTATAGCTCCTCTGACTTCACTGAGGCCTATAAATACTCATACCCTATCAAAAAATATGTGCGTTGTCCTCAATGCACACAAATATAATCATAAAACATAGGGGTTAAAAGAAAACATACCTGGGCGCCTAAGCGCCAGTATCTGGCTGTGTCTGACTATCCTTAACATGCCTGGTGGTCTCCTTAGAAGTGGAAGCATGTCTTGAGGTTCCAGCTCCCCTAAATCTCTCAAGCTCAAGATCTTGTCGCGTCTCCTCATCCTGCATTCAGAGCGTCCTAGTGAGCTTAAACTGTTGCTCCTCTATCATCCCCACCTCTAGTCTCACTATGTCTAGATCATCAGTGTGGGGCCACTTCTTGAGGAAGTGGAGTGGTACATCTTCTGTGGAAAAAAGGTCTATGAACATCTCTGTAATAGTGTCAAGTGCCGGGAGTACCACTGGTGCTGTTAATATTGTGCTCATAGTGGCCCAAATCTGCTAGATCTCCATCTGAATGGTTATCATGTTTACAAGTCAATTTATGTTGAGGCTCTATTTTACTCATCGCTCAAATGAATCAATGCAACTATCCACGGGTGTAAGTCTCTCCTGAATAATAACCATAGTGTATGTCTGCATACGTGCCTCAACCTCTGAAATGACCTGGCGGACCTAAGGCCTAATCTGCTATAGTAACTGAGCCAACTGAGACTCAGTGCGAGCCTACCTCTGGGCTATGGCCTGTATCGATGCTACTGACATAAATACCATGCTAGCGGGTACTATCGCAATGGGCACGACCTTCGGGGTAGGAATAGTAGTAGTGGTCCCCCGCTTCACATTAGTCTCTATCTTTGGGGGCCCCTCAGTAGCGAGAGTAGTAGTGGTATTGGAAGATAAAGGCTCAGATGGTGGTGCCCCAACGAACATATCTGGCATCTAAATTTATGGTAGTGGTGCTAGCCCAAGTGCCACTGGATTCTCATAAGCCTTTATCAGGTTGGCATCCAGTGTCCTCTAAACCTCTATCGGAGTATCCACTTGATGTATACTATACACCCTCACCGCTAAGAAAAGCCTGTATATCAGGCAAGGGAATGGGATAGAGGTGGATCTTT
Organism: Solanum aculeatissimum; assembly: GCA_038996855.1. Lineage (NCBI taxonomy): Eukaryota > Viridiplantae > Streptophyta > Magnoliopsida > Solanales > Solanaceae > Solanum > Solanum aculeatissimum. The sequence goes on along the minus strand of JBCEWC010005251.1, from coordinate 20,506 downwards.
TCAGGGCTGCCTCGTGTATCTACTCTGCAATCAATCGAGCCTAGTCTATCTCATAGCTAGCCAAGATATTGGAAACTAGCACAACGTGATCCAATGTCAAGGTATTATCAGCAAGTGTGGGTCAGATCTGCGATCTCACCATAACCCACAAAATATTGGCGGTGAAGCTGAGTAAGGACTTCACTATGGGCTCTACTAACGTACAAATCCACTCAAGGTCGAGGCCTTGCTCTACAATATGGTCAGCAACCCACCTCATAAAAGAGGACGTGGGGGCTTGGCCTCTTATTAGGATCATATCCCGAGTACATCCTACTTTTCTGTCAAACTCTGCGGTAAACTTGAGGGCTGGAAACTCTGCCCCAAATAACATGCGACAGATAGTAGTCTTTGATATATCCACCTGTTGATCCCTCACTCTCGTATGTGCCAACTGGGGCTTGGTGAGGGGTTTTTCCCCTTGGGAAGAGAGCAAAGAGATATGGTGGTGTATGAAGCAAAGAATTCTCAAACCATGGTCGAGGAGTACTTCCCCGGTGCCTCTGCTAGCCATTAGAGCCTATATCTGGTGATGGTGTCTTGGAGGCTTTGGACATTATCTAATCCCGAAGTGATGACACGGGGCTCCTAAAAAATAGAACGAGCTGATCGACCACGTTCGTTCATCTGTATGCCCTCCCAGTAGATAGCCTGCTTACCCTTGTCATACCACCAACTGGATGAAACATCCAGAGATGAAGATGGTGATCGAGGTTCTAACGTAGATGCGGAGCCTCTCAAATTCAGACTTGAATCCACCCTCGGATGAGGTTATCTGAATAGAGTTGCTGGTCTTGGTACCTCCCTATTCAGACTAGGGAGGGCAAACCACAATCACTTGAGTCTGGGGATTCTCTACCTTTCTAGTGGTAGCCCATGTCTATCGTGGCTCGACGCCTAAGTTAGGATGGACGCCAAGCTCCTCTACTGAGCCACTAGCCTCAAACTCAGTAGGCTCATCTCGTAGCCGGTCCCTCATGTCCTGTATCTCATCATGTTTAGACTTTGGGGCCATAGTACTTGATAATACACATTTAAAAAACACGATTAGCCCCACTAGTGAAGGAATAAAAATACAAGAACATATTTGAACTGGGTACACAAGGGTCTACGAGGGCACCTTTACGAGACGTAGTGCAACCTACATATCGTAAAAAGTCCTTATAGAAACAGGGTCTATTAAGTTTGCTTATCAGAATGAGATCCACGACATCAGGTATGACTTATAGAACCTTCTACGAGTCGTATACTGGGTCGTAAATGACACTCCAATGCTGGGTTTATAAAGGAAGGCCCATAAGAGACCTATCTACTAGTCGTAGAATAATCTATAGCTTGTAGAATGTCTCGTCTGATAGAGTTCCAGAAATTTTAAGTTTTTGGAATTTCTTACAAGGGGCAATTATGACTCATAGAAGGTTCCACGGGCCGTAGAAGACCCTCGTAAAGTGAATTTTCCAGAAACTTGGATTTCCAAGTTCATCAAATGGATCCTTATATGATAAGTTCAGTAATTTAATTAACATCGAAGCAAAACAGATATGCATCCCCATAAGATTTCAACAAATACCCAACACTCCATATGCAATCATCATGTATAACACCATCAAATTTTATTTTACATGTTTATTTAGTAATCCAACACCATTTGAATGATTAGAAACCATAACACACACATGTAATCACATATCAAATTTTCAAACAAACACATTCAACTCAAATGACATGTGACAACTTGGTTTCTTTTGCAACATATCATTCAAACACACAAGTCCCACAAGATTCTGGCATTTAACACAATTCCAAATCCCTTTCAACATTTAAATCAAAGTACCACCAAAAACACACACAAGGGCAACTACTAATTTATACTACTACGTCAAGAACACCATACCCATTCAAAATTCTCAACCCATTTTAACTAATTTTGGTAGTTCAAAGGTTTTAGAACCAAGGACTTACCAAGACTCAAAAAACATAGGTTGAATTTGAAGGAGGAATCTGAGAGAGTGCAAACCCTAGTTGCCGGAGGTGGCCAGAAAAATTTGACGGTGATTAGACAGGGGTGGTCGAAAACTTCTTAAAGTTAACGGGGGGTCGGGTTCATTGGAAATTTTTTTGAAATTAGTGGTCAAAGTTTATTTGGCCCCCTTTTTATACCTTGACCGGGTCATTCTTAAATGACTGGTCCCGACTCTATGAGAGCCCAATTACAGTCCATAGTGGGTTTTACGATTCGTAAAGTAGGTTGTAGAACTCCCAACACTTGGTCAAAAAGTAAAAAACTTACCTCGAGTCCACGAGCCCTATTCAAGACTTGTAGTTGTTTCTATAGGCCGTATAGTTGACTCATGGACTAGACTGCACATAAGTTTTCTCACTTGAAGTGTTCTACGAGTTGATATATTTGTCGTATTTTGATATACAACCTATTGAACCAGTCGTAGATGCACTTCTTATTGCCTTCTCAGCCCAAGATGGCGGACTTGATCCTATATCTACATAAGCTTCACAAAACACACTGTTACCCTATATGCCACCAGTCCAATATCAACAAATTATAACCAAGATGCCAAAAATTAAACTACCTACCAGTGTAAAAACTAAAAACAAAACAAAAACTCCCACGATTACATCAAATATCTTGGGTTGCCTCCGAAGTAACGCCTGATTTATTATCGCATAATGACTTAGACCGGTTGATTACTCAAACTTCATTATTGGCCCAAACCTCCATCTTCAACTCTTCTGGCCTCTTCATCAACTGACAAATGTTGGGGATAATTGTTTCACCATTCAATCAAAACTTGAGTTGTCCTGATTCCATATCTACCAGAGCTCGCCCAGTTGCTATGAAAGGCCTTCCCAAAATGATTGTAACTTCAAAGTCGACCTCGCAATCTAGGATCACAAAGTTTGTGGGGAATATAAATTTCTCAACTTTGATAAGAACCTCATATAATGTCCCCTCAAGCTTCTTTACTGTCTTGTTAGCCATCAACAATCATATGCTCATAGGAGTAAAGGCTCTCAGTCCTATCTTCTTGAAGACTGCAAGAGGCACCAGATTTATGCTAGCACCTAGATCACATAGTGCCCTTGCAAACTCAACGTCTCTGATGGTGTAGAGAATGGTGAATGCTCCGGGATTCTCTTGCTTCTGCACTAAGAACCTTGAGAGAGATCCTGACTCACGGTATGCTTCTTTGTGACCAATTCCTTCATGAACTTTGCATATCCGGTCATCTTATTCAATGCTTCAATCAAAGGGATGTTGATGAAGAGTTTTTTCAGCAAGGAGAGGAAGTGCTTGAATTTACCTTCCTCCTCTTTCTTCTTTTGTCTCTCAGGAAAGGGAGGAGGAGATCGAGGAATGGGTTTCAACCTCTGTGGCATTGGTGCTACATCACTTTCCCCATCCTTAGCACGAATATCTCTAATCTCAGTATCCTTGCTCTCAACTAGCTCTTCATGAACATCTTCATCATCAACCGACATCAAAGGGTCAATGGTCTGTTTGCCACCACGTGTAGTCACTGCCATAGACTGTCTCTCGTTCTTAGGATTTTGCACTTTGTTGTTGGGCAAAGTACATTTTTGGTGCTAGTTGAGCTGAGTTGACATATGACCGAATTGTTGCTCAAAATGCTTGATGGCAACAGAATGAGACTCAATTTTATGATTAATACTAGAGATGTCAGACTTCATCTCCTTCAATGTCCCATCCTATGCGTCAACCTTCTTCAATAGGCAATCAAATATCTCTTCAACTCTAGAGCTTCTAGTCCTGGAATCTCAGTAATATGGTGGAACGTATGGACCATTTCTGTAACCATCTCTGCGTCCTCAATCAACATATCTGTCCTGATCCCTATTCCTATCATAGTAGCCTCCTCTATTGTTGTCTCTGAAGGCACCATCCCTATTATAGCTTCGACCTTGGTTTCCTTGACCTTAGTACCAATAGTCTTAATTGGATCCTTGGGCATTGGTCCGAAAACCCATCATCTTATCAACTACAAAAAAAGTGTCCTTCTCATAGTAAGAGTCCTCGTATATGCGTGCTCGTGGAGGCTGATGCGATACTGCATTTACCTTCTTTTGGTTCTGTTTCATCAAAAACCCCACATTGGTACTAATTTGGGCAAGATCTTGCATCATATCTTCATTGGTCTATGCTTGCGCCAGACTAGTACTGACTGAGAATGAGATATTTATAGTAGAGTTATATCTCATACACCATGCACGATTAATCTTGACCACTTTTTCCATTCGTTCTACTACCTCCTGAAATGGATGATCTATAAATGAGCCTCCTATGATAGTGTTAGCAATGACTTAGCTATTCTCATCTAAGGCTCAGTACAATATCTCCACCAGGCTTCATCAATGATATTGTGGTCTAAGACACTCTTTAAATACTTTCTAAATCTCTCTCACGTGGTACTGAGTGAATCACCAGACACCTGCTCAAAGTTGTTGGTTTGTGCTTTCAACTTCAACTTCTTTGAGATTGGGAAGAACCTCTCCAACAAGGCCTTCTACAATTCTTCCCAAGTGGTAATTAAACTCTGTGGGAGCTCAGATAACCATAGCATTGCATTGACTATCAGAGAAAGTGGGAAAACGCAGAGCCCAATGGCATTTATAGATAGATTCTGGCTTCCCATCATGCTCTTACAGACAAACACAATGTTGTGTAGATGGTTATGTGGATCTTCTGAAGGTAAGCCCTCAAACAACCCACAATTTGAAGTATTTGGAGCAACCCACTCGACACGATAAACTTTGTGTCATCTGGAGTGGAGGTAACACTATAGCTCCCGTGACATCCATCGCCATAGGTTTAAGCCAATATTGATTCCATTGATTAGTTGCGACTTGGAGAACCTGTGGTGGTGGGTTGTTTTTATCATTGCTTGGGTTCACTATTGCATTTACCACATCATTTGTAGTGTTGTTCACATTATCTTGGGCCATTCTCCTTAGCTTCCTTTGGATATCTAGGTCAAACAAAGTCAAGAAATTTTCTCGACTTCGACTATTGTGCATACACTACACCTATACGCTGAAACAAACCAAAAACAACAAAATTGTAAAATTTGGGAAATAAGGATTAATTCCCAAACTATCTTGAATTAAACAAGTCTACCTGTATTCCCTGGCAACGGTGCCAAAATGCTTTATGTCTCCCAAGATACACCTCCTTTTTGAAGGTTAAAGCGGTCATTGTCAAGTAAATATGACCTAACCAAGGTTAGGGGTACACCCACAAGGAATATGGTAGACTCCAAAATAATTTGAAGAAAAGTAGGTTGATTAACCTACTTATCTCCTGAAGGGGACGGTGTAATTACAATAAAATAAACTTAAACTAGTGCTAGTGCTGTGAATTCAGTAGAAGAGCTAACAAGGGTATTGTGTTCCCTTGACTTCCTAACTCAGTATTACCAGATAATCGTAATCTTTTCTAGTGTGTAGCATGCAGAACGGTAAGTTATGTTTACCAAACCCTTTGATCCAGGTGAGAGGTAAATTTAACTATAGAATTTGAACCATCTAGATAGTGTGACATTATTAACCCATACCTATTGTCCCAATACAACCTCTACTTGATCCAGTTTGGTTGATTAGACAAAAAAATATCAATTGGAATCCTGTTAATTGTTCTATTTTCATATTCATTACTACCTTGATCTAGTTAGTAACACTAGGAAAGTTCTAACGTTGGCCACCGTTAAAAAGTAATTAAAATGAAGAGAAATAATCAATAAATGCATGCACATCTTCTAAGAATTATGAATTATCCAGTTTTACTTTGTTAATTCATCATGGTTCCCACAACCCTAGTTGTGGATTTAGATACTCATGCTTAGTGTAGATGCAAGAATCATGATATAGAACTACATAATTAAGTACTTACACGAATGAAATTAAGAACAAGCAATCCAAACTCTTCAATGGAAATCACAAGTATGAATTAAGATCACAAAATATTGTTTCACAAATGTCTCCTAATGTTTTTCACTCTTTCTTACCGCTCTCTGATCTCTCTAAAAAAATAACCTAAACCTTATTTATAGTATTTAAAATACAAAACCAAATAAAAATAGGAAAACTAAGTCAGTAGGCTCTATGGATGACTTTTACAACCTATATGCAATTCTATAGCCCGTAGTTAGGGCTTTGTGGATTCCTTCTGCAAATCTAGCGGTGAACTTTACGAGACCAATCTATGGGGCGTATAAAGTTTTACGACCCTTGGAAGCGTTCGTCTGGTGACGTTTTAGTCATTTCCCACTTTCTGATACTCAAGGTACGACATCCATCTACGACTCATAGAGTATTGTATGGCTTGTCTGCATATTCATAGATTTATTCTTCAGAAAATCTCCCTTCACTAGAATTTACTACGAAACCAACTCTACGGCCCGTGGAAACATCCATGGCACATAATGGGTGTCATAGAATATAAAAAACTGCAACTTTTGCACACTTAGCTCAAAATCAAGCCAGACCCTGTAATCCTGCAAAACAAACATAAAAACACATCAAACCCACAAATATCGCTTTGAGAACACACAAAACCTTATGTTTTAAGAATCAAAAGTGCTGTATTTCGGCAGCACATTAGTGTTCACTCTCATCGAGTTAAGAGGAGTCTACTTTGCCAAGGTAAGCTCTATTCTCATCCTATAGGTTTTATCCTAGCACGGTGAGAACCATCATTTGAGACCCCCTTTAGGCTCTATCCTAGCATGATAAGTGTCCATTAAAAGCTATAAGGATCCATTAGATCACCTTTAAGGCATAAAAACATAAACATCATTCCTATGGTGGCACATAGTTATGGGACTATGGTGTCTACCAAAGCCCTCTCAGTGCTAAGTCATATCCCACAGAATACTTTAAATCATGCATATAAATAAAACCTTCAACATAGCTCATACTTCATTAAAATCATGCTTTCATAATTCATAAATAGTCAGCATAGCTTTCATGAAGCATGATATCATAAGAATAGTCCATTTAGTTTGCTTTCATCATAGTATGGGTAGACTTTTCCCACCTTAGCATCATCATCATAAATATATAGGGTTTTTATTACCCTCTTCATCATAGCATCATCATTGTCATAAAACGTGCTTTTACATACTTGAAATCAAAATCATAAAACTTAATAGCTTTATCATAAGAGACTAGGGCTAAGTGTGGAATCATGAACAATTGAGTCAAAATCATGCAATTGGATAGAATTCATTGAATAAAACATGCAATTAAATCAATTTGGATCATTAGTAAAGGAACCCACATCAAATCATTAGGCCGTAATTATGCATACTTTGAAATTATATACTTTTGCTTGACAATCATATACATTATAAAATTCATTATAATTTAGGCATAAATCGTCATAATCATCATGTAGAAATCACAATCCATGCATTAGGAATCATATCATAAAAACCCATAAGAATTAATCATAAAATTTTGATAAAAAGAAGGTTTTGGATTGGGTTTCATGGATGAAACTAACCCATGAATGAAGCCCTACATACCTCTAGTGAAATCCTTAAAATTGGGGTAAGAAATCTGGAACATCCTTAGTCAACCTTCAAGCTATAGCTTCAATGGAACCCTTGACTTAGAGAGAGAAATATTGGAAACCCTTGAGAATTAAAGTCTTTAAATGAATTAAGAATAGTTCTTATAGGTACTAGGCCAGTTAGGGTAGTTAGGGGATCCAAAATGATGTAGTTTAGGGCTTAGAAAGATTAGAAAAGTCAAAAACACCCTTCATTAAAAACTGCCAAAGTAGTCTACAAGACCTCTCTTACAGGCCATGGAATGACTTAGGGCTTGTAACACGTGTCATGGATCAGGGTGTCATTAAAATTGAGCTGTTGGAATTGTTGTTTCCAATCCATGAATACATAGACAACTCGTAGAAACACACACGGGCCGTAAGACCCTCCATAACATGCTTCCTTACTTAGACAAATTTTGGTTCCTCTGGGCCTCTTTCTACGAGACCACTCTAAGAGTCTTAGGCAATTCTACGGGCTCATCTATTACCTTGTAAGTCAAGTTCCATAAATCTTTCAGTTTCATATTTATTGGTCAGTTTTCACGACGTAAGTTACAACTCATAAGTTCCCATATGGGCCATAAACTTGTTCGTAGTTCCAACCATCAGCAAAATTTTAGTCTTTCAGTTTTCCAGGCCTAAAAGCATATGGGGTGTTACAACATCTCTCCCTTGGTATCATTCTTCCTTGAATGAGACAATATTACGCTGAAATGGAGTAGAAACATAGTCATCATCATAGCATAATGAAAAGTGCAACTTAATTGTCATTTTCACAAAATCATCAAATTTATGCATCAAATATCATTCAAAAATAGTTTCATGATCATGCATGCATGAAACTTAGCAAGAGTTTCACACTCATTAGAATTTTGAAGGAATATATCACATTAAGTACCTTAATCTTTAGTAGGAGGAAAGATATAAGGGTATCATTTCATCATATCTACCCCAGCCTCCCAGGTAGCACTTTCACTTTGTTGGTTTATCCATAACACCTTGACGGATGCAACCTCTTTGTTCCTTAATTTCTTTACTTCTCGATTCAATATCTCCACCGATACTTCTTCATAAGTCAAATCTTTCTCAATAGACACATCTTTTAATGGAACAATAGAGTTTGGGTCACCCAAGCATTTTCTTACCATAGAAACATGAAACACCAGATGAACCATAGCTAATTCCATAGGCAAGTTCAATTCATAAGCTACCTTACCAACCTTTTTTACTATTTTATATGGTCCTACGTACGTAGGACTCAATTTAGCTTTCTTGCCAAATTGCATTACCCCTTTCATAGGGGAAAATTTCAAATATACCCAATCACCTTTAACAAACTCTAATTCCCTTCTCCTAATATTGGCATATAACTTTTGACGACTTTGGGCAGCCTTTAACCTTTCTCTTATAACTTTTACCATCTCTATAGCATCTAATACCAAATCTGACCCAATTAAGGACATCTCCCTCATTTCAAACCATCCCACTGGTGATCTACACTGCCAACCATATAAGGCTTCAAATGGAGTCATACCAATACTTGAATGAAAACTATTGTTATAAGAAAAATTAATAAGAGGTAGGTTATCATCCCAACTTCCTTTAAAATCAAGCACGCAAGCTCTCACTATGTCCTCAAAGGTTTGTATTATTTTTTTTGGCTTGTCTGTCTGTTTGAGAATGAAATGCGGTACTTAGCTTTACCTTTGTACCAAGGCCAATTTGAAATGATTTCCAAAAATGAGAAGTAAATTGAGCACCTCTGTCTAATATGATGGACAATGGTACTCCATGCAACCTCACCAACTCATGAATATAAAGCTTAGCATAATCTTCAACTCCATAAGAAGTTTTCACAGATAAAAAGTGGGTTGTTTTTGTCATTCTATCCACAATAACACATATTGAGTCAAATTTATTTCTAGTCTTTGGAAAACCTATAACGAAATCCATATTCACTTCTTCCCATTTCCAAGTAGGTAGTTCAATATCTTAGGTTAAACCACCAAGCCTTTGATGTTCTACCTTCATTTGTTGACAATTGACACATTTCATCACATACCTTGCTATGTTCTATCTCATACCATTCCACCAATACACTTCTCTCAAATCCCTATACATCTTAGTGGATTCTGGATGAATATAGTACTTAAAATTATGAGCTTCATCAAGTATCTTCTCCCTTAGTCCATCCACATCGTGTACACATAATTATCCTTGATAACACATTACTCCATCTCCCCCTTGTGAAAAGACTTTTACTGTCTTATCAACCACTAACCTTTTCAACTCAACCAATGTAGGGTCCATATCTTGCTTTGCCTTTAATTTTTCACTAAAATATGATTCTGCCCCAGTTGGTATCAATATTTCACCATTACTCAAACTATTCACTCTCACACCCAAACAAGACAAATGATGCAATTCTTTAACTAACTCCTTATTCCCACTCTCAATGTGTGCCATACTACCTAAAGACACTCTACTCAATGCGTTAGCCACAACATTAGCTTTACCGGGGTGATACATCACACTTATGTCATAGTCTTTCAAAAGTTCCAACCATCTTTGTTGCCTTAGATTTAGATTCCCTTGGCTAAACACATGTTGCAAACTCTTAAGGTTGGTAAATATACCAACATGCACTCCATAAAGGTATTATCGCCAAATCTTTAATGCAAACACAACAACCAATAACTTAAGATCGTGTGTCGGATAGTTCTATGAATACACCTTTAACTGCCTTGAAGCATAAGTAATGACCTTTCCATGTTGCATAAAAATACAACCCAAGCCTATATGTGAGGCATCATAATACACCACAAAACCATTTAAACCTTTAAACAATGTCAAAATAGGAGCAGAAGTAAGACAATCCTTCAATAATTGGAAGCTTATTTCACATTCTTCGGACCATTAGAATTTTACCTTCTTTTGGTCAACCTAGTCAATGGAAAAGCAATGGAGGAAAATCCCTCAACAAACCTACGGTAGTAACTGGCCAAACCCAAAAAGATTCTAATATCGGATGGAGACAATGGTCTAGGACAATTCTTTACCGCCTTTATTTTGTTTGGATCAACTCTAACACCACACCCGAAATAATATAACTAAGAAAAGCCACTTCTCTTAGCCAAAATTCACATTTGCTAAGCTTGACAAAGAGTTTCTTATCTCTCAAAGTTTGCAACACATTTCTCAAATGATCTTCATGATCCTTCACATCCCTTGAATAAATTAATATATCATCTATGAACACTAGCCTCAACATATCCAAAAATAGTTTAAAGATCCTGTTCATCAAATCAATGAAAGCAACAGGGGTATTTGTTAGTCCGATTGACATAACCAAAAATTCAAAATGACCATACCGAGTTTGAAATATTGTCTTTGGAATATCATGTTTCTTCACCCTCAATTGGTGATATCCGAACTAGAGATCGATCTTAGAGAAATAACTTGCACCTTGAAGTTGATCAAATAGGTCATCAATCCTTGGAAGTGGATACTTGTTTTTGACGATTACCTTATTCAATTATCTATAATCCACACACATCCGAAGTGAACCATCCTTCTTCCTTACAAATAATACGAGAGAACCTCACGTTGACACATTAGGCCTTATGAACCCTTTATCAAGACATTCCTTTAACTATTCTTTCAATCTTTCAATTCTGCTGGGGCTATACAATATGGAGATATAGAGATAGGTTGGGTGTCAGACAAAAGATCAATACCAAAATCATGTTCCTTATGAGAGGAAGACCAGTTAAATCATCAGGAAACTGATTTACTATGGGGACCGAATCAAAAGTAGGGATATAAGACTCAACATCCATGACTCAGAAAATGTGATATAGATAACCTTTACAGATCATTTTCATAGATTTCATATAAGAGACAAACCTCCCTTTGAATATAGAATTGGTTCCCTTCCATTCAAGAATAGACTCATTAAGAACTTGGAATGTGACCTTACAGATCGTACAATCAATAGAAGCATAGGATGCATGCAACAAATCCATACAAAGAATAATATCAAAATTGTTCATGTCAAGCTCAACTAGATCACATGGGAAGACTTTATGCAAGATCGACATTAGACACTTTCTATAGACTTTCTTGGCTAGGATTGAGTCATCAATAGGAGGAAAAACAAAATAAGGCTCTAGAAAAACTTCCAGAAGCACATCAAATTTAATGAAAAACATAAGGAGTAACAAAAGACATATTGGCAATGGGTTCAAGCAAGACATACATATCATGATCAAAGACTTGTAACATATCGGTAACCACACCGGGAGCCTCATCAACTTCTTGTATAGCATGCAAATCATAAAATCGATTACCATGGGGACCACCACCATGAATTTGGGCACCTTGTTGCACTTTCCCTCTTTAAGCCACTTGCCCTTACGAAAGACCTCTGTTACCCTTGTTAGCCATATAAGGACGGTTAGCAATCTTATTCCTACCTTACCATAATTGAAACATTCATTGGTACCCTTCAAGCACTCACTAACATGGTTTCTCTCACTCTTAGGGCACTTAGGAGAAATAACACCACCTCTCACAGCATCTTCAGAACCTTGGGATTAACCCCTTTCTCTTTGTCAAACTTTTGAGTAGCACCCTTTGAAGACTTTTGGCGTTGTTGGAATCGGCCACCACCAGATTTACTATAGGAAAACCCTCCATCATTGTGATCCCTCTTGGACTCCCTTGAGCTCATATTTTGCAATTTCTCTCTCTCCACTTATTTGACATATGTCATAAGCCTAGAGAGATCTATTTTCTTAACAAGCATGGAAACCTTATATTCCATTTTCACCAAGTCAGACATGTCCAAAATAAACTTGTTCATATAAGCCATTGATTTGGCTACCAAGGACGGAGCAAACTTGGACAATTTTGTTAACTTGAGGGTATATTCCCCCATATTTATACCTCCTTTCTATAAACTTATGAACTCCATCACCTTAGCTTCCCGTAGTTCAATCAGAAAGAAATGATCCCCTTGGCAACAACCTTAAGTTGGTATGCCGTCAAGCCGACTATCTCCTCAAAAGACTCTCTCATAATCTCCACTATATTGTATATCTCATCAACAAACTCTTGTGGATACTCATCCACCTTTGAACCATGGAACTCTGGGGATTCATTCTGGCAAAGCCCCTTATCCTTAAAGTCAGAGTGGAAATCTTAGGAGAAGCAAATGCCTGGTCCAACATCGCTATTATAGTTCTAAGTTTATCATTAGACACCGAGCCTACTTGAGGAACATGGGGAACTTGCGAAGCCAGAGAAACTTGGTTTGCATCATCATTGTTCCCCTTGGCAATGAAGCACATTATAGAGCCATTTCTGAAAACACCAAGGGATAATCATTAGAATATGAAAGCTTTAAAGTTATGACATAGAGTACAAAAAAAGTGAAGTTTTTCCTAAAATGTCTCATAGATGCTCGAACTCGCTCAGCCCACACCTTTACTCAGAGGTTAAAGAGGTCGTTATCAAGTATTTATCCTAACAATGGTTAGGATCATTCCCTCGAGGAATATGGTGGACTCTGGATTAGCATAACTTGTAAATTGAATTGATTAACCCTATTATCTCCCATAAAACAAGAAAATAAACACAAAGAAGGTGGGTATTGCAAGTGAAAGTAAAATCAAACTAAAATGCACGTGTTTGTAATCAAGAGAAAAGCGAACTAGGGCTATGTGATCCCCATGACTCCCTAACTAGGTGCTCTTTGATACTTGCGACTCTTTTTTGGTGTATAGGTGAAAGACAGTAAGCTATATTCTCCTAAACCCTTGATCCGACGTATAGGTGAATTTTATCACATTACTTGATCCGTTTCTATGATGTCGCTTTACTGACCTTTACTCTATCCCAGTACAATCTTACTTATTTTAGTTAGATTGATTAGTTGAGAGAAATCGATCAACTCCTATTAATTAACTCTTTTCCTATTAGTTACTTCCTTGATCTGGCAAGTGATACTAGGCTAGTTCTAATATTGGCCACCAGTAAAAATTGATTAAAAAGAAGAGATTAACTAATACATCCTAACACTGTCGAAGAATTTTCATGTTATCTAATTTTATCTTTGTTAGCTAGTCATGGTTCCCATAACCTTAGTTGTGGATTTAGCCATGCATGCTGAGAGTGTTTTAAAAAAATATGCAAGAAGAATACATAATTAAAGTACTTATACGCAAAAAAATAAGATAACTGTGTTGACATCATTTACAGGCATCTTTTACGGCTCGTGTGGCAGTTCACGGCTCATGAAAGGGGTCTCATTGAATGTAGTTACATCCAACAGGTGCTTTTCACGAAACCTTTCCATGGGTCATGAAGGATTCCACGACCCATGAAGGATCTCGTCTGTACCACTTTTCAGCAACTCTTCCATCTCTGATCCTTGCTTTATGATCACACTCTACCACTCGTATGCTGGTTCACAACTCGTAGTCCTCTCTCGTAGAGTGTAATTCAATTTTCACCCCTGTACTAGAAGAACAAATGAAACCTACTCTACGAATCGTGGAAGGACCCACGACCCGTAGAGGGAGTCATATACCTCCAAAAACTACAACTCTTTTGTACTTCAAGCCCAAAGTCAAGCCAACACTGAAATCCTGCAAAATAAACGGAAATACACATCAAATCTAGTAACATCGCCTTGAGAAAACATAAAATACCATGTTTTAAGCATTAAAAGTGTTGTATTTTGGCAGCACATCAACACCCACAACATAAAATTGTTGCTTGTCCTCAACGAAAGACTCAATCTACTTAAGAAACACAGAGACACATAGACATCAACCCAATGACATAGACTACATCAAAATCTCAACAAATACCCAAGTCCTTTTCAAACATACATCAGATAGTCATCCAGTAAACCAATACAGACCATAATATCCAATCGTGTAGATATGGAAAGCTATGCAACCATAAATAAGCCACATATCATTGATTTGGTCAAGTATCACCAATGCAATGCAAGTGCCCTCAGACAAAGAAGTCCCATTATACACTCTGGGTGATATTTTTAATTCAAGTTCATTGGGACTACATCAAAGACACTCACCCTCATAAAAGATATCCAAATACTGTGCCCAATACCATATGCTTGTCCCTATACTCTATATCATAACTTATTGACTAGTCACACTAGGATCACAATAGGACTTTATAAGCTTGTAATGTAGGCTCAGGGTGCTTTGGAGTGATTTTATGGAAACATAGTGACTAAGGCCCTCCTTGATACTGTATTATTCCAGACTTTTACCCTACCAACCTATCATTTTTACTTTCTTCTCCCTTTTTCCCATTTTCAACTGTTTAAGGGTGATTTTCTTTTCATTTTTAGCACTTTACCTTATTCATTCACATTATTTTGAACTTTGGCAAATTTTATCATTTTTCTTGCACCCTTTTTATTCTTTTTCTCCCTTCTCTATATCATTAAGCTTTTTTCTCACTTTCATGACTTCTCCTGATGCCAGCCATCCTCAACTTATACTTTTGGCCTAAGATGAGATGCAAATTATCCATCCTCTAAACCAGAGCCACTTTTTGGGTAGCCACCCTCAACTTAGGTTTTTAGCCTTAGTTGAGGTGCATAGTGTTCACGGAAAGACCAGGGCTAAGTTTGAGATTATCATTCATTAAAGTCTAGGCTTGTTAGGTATTTACAAAGAATAGAGTCAATTTTAGGCATAAAAATAAGGATCAAAAGATACTTAACATATTTAGGCTAAGTGGGAAAAATCAGAACAATGGCCTAAGATCCTTTCCCAACCAACTAACCTAGAGTCTAAATCTGAGTAGTAGGCAAGTTCTGAATTAAAGCACAGTAAATAATCATGCGATTAATCTCACTCACTCATAACACTACTTTACATGTTAACACAAACCAACATATCATATTTTTTATCCTAGTTCACACATGCTTATCAGAACAAACACTATCAGACCCCTAA
Source organism: Solanum aculeatissimum (assembly GCA_038996855.1). Classification (NCBI taxonomy): domain Eukaryota; kingdom Viridiplantae; phylum Streptophyta; class Magnoliopsida; order Solanales; family Solanaceae; genus Solanum; species Solanum aculeatissimum. Next base: position 4,879 of record JBCEWC010005251.1, on the reverse strand, counting down.
TCATGCATGGTTACTATCAAACCAACTAAACAAAAATTTGTTGGGTATCAATTTTCACACAAAAATTACTATGCCATGGACATCAATACTATGTGCTACTAATGCTACCTAAACATGCCGGTTCAACATAAAATAAAATCCACAGGGAAAAAGAACACAGGCAAGAAAACCTTTGGAATAATAAATTAGGGTAGTTATAGGCCAAAGTTACTCAGACTTCACTAAGGCCTTGTAACCACCCGCACCCCATCAAAAAGATTGTGCATTATCCTCAATACACGTAAATAAAATATATAGGACTGGGGTCAAAAGAAAACATACCTGGGCGCCTAAGAGCCTCTCTTAGTCTCAGTATGTCCACCATCCATAGACTTGGTGGACTCCTCAGCAGTAAGATATACTTTTGAGGTACCTCACCTCTCAACAATCGGTATATGAGCTCTTGTCTGGCCTCCCCCTCCTCTCTAGATCTGGCAAGGGCGATCTATAGGTCCTCCTCCTTTGTACGCTTCCCATCAAAGCACTCTGCATCTGCATTCTTTGTGCAGGGCTTTTTCCCAAGGGAAGTCTATATGGGCTCCTCGAGAGCGAACAAGTCCACTATGGGTGCTGCAGTAGACGTGGTAAATGGCATAACTAATGGAGTCCCTAATGCTGCAACCATGCTTGACCAGACATACTGAATCTCCATCTCCATAGCTGACAAGTCAATGGGAGTCGCTGTATGGAGGCTCATCTGGACCCGCTCCTAAAAGATATCTATATGGGCATCCACCGGTGCAATCCCCTCTCGGATGACAACAATTGTGAAAACCTTCATGCAACTCTCAACCTCTGTAACCACATGGCGGACCCAGGGCCTCAACTATTATAGTAGTTGAGCCAACTACGACTCAACATGTGTCAACTTCTGTGCTAGAGCCTGGAAGGATGCTGCCGACACAAATGCAATGCTGGCAGGTGGTGAAGTGGTAGGCACGGACTCTAGAACATCAATAGTGGTGATAGTGGGCCCTCTCCCCTCAGTATTCTTCGTCTGTGGGGGGCCCTCTGCAGTTGGTGTAGCATCAGATATGGAAGGCATGGTTGGAGGCACTGAAGTGGGCAAATTTAGAAGTACAACCTGTGGCATCAGTGCTTGACGGAGTGCAACTGGGTTCTCCTCAGCCTTTATCAGGTTTGCATCTAAAGTGCACCGCACCTCCACTAAGATGTCCATATGATGAAGTATCTGAACCCCCACCGTCAAGCAAAAATGATGTATCAAACATGGAAAGGGGATCATAGTGGACCTTCTCAGCGCCGCCTCGTGGATATGCTCGATAATCAAAGCGGTCTAATTTATTATATAACCAACCATGATACTGGCTACCAACACAGCTCTCTCTGGCATTAGGCTGTTATCAGTAAGTGTCGGTCGGATCCTCGAGTGAACAACAACCCACTAGAACATGGTGGGGAAACTAAGTAAAGCCTTTATGATAGGCTCCAAAAATGTGGCTACCCAAGAAAGGTCAGGTTCAACCTCAATAATATGGGTAGCCACCTATCTCATCAAATTGGCCTAGCAGTCCAGGTCCTTCATAACTCCCAAGTCTCATGCCAGCCTCACTCTGTGATCATACTCTGCTGTAGAGTTGGGGGTTACGAACGCAGGTCCAAATAATATCTGTCGGATGGTCTCCTCTGAAATATCAACTATCTGGCCTCACAATCTCACCTCCTCTAAGATAGGCTGGGCAAGGGGCTTCTTCCCTTTAGGAAGAGTGTGAATAGTCGCAGCATAGGAGGTGTAGAACTTCCTCACCAATACCAGTTAGTACCTCCCAGCCGGCTGTGCCAACCACTAGAGTCTATGGAGAACTATGGTGTCCTCCATCTCCAAGACACTATCAAGTCCTCTGGTGATAACTCTGGACTCCTCTAGTATGGAACGAGCAGGTTGACCACGCTCATTCCTCTATATATACCCCTAAAATATCATTTGCATGCCCTCAACACACCACCTGTTGTGTTCTGCGTCTGGTGATGACTCGAGTGCTCGAGGGCTAGAGGAAGATGTAGAGTCCCACCCCTCCTCTGAACTAGACTCAGACCCCTTCTTAGAAGAGGTCATCTGTATGCTACTGTTGGCCCTATCACCTCCCTCTTCAAACAGGGGAGGTCAGACCACGATGGCCTAAGATGAAGCATTTCGAGTACATTCTCGAGTCTATTATGGCTCTACATTGAAGTTTGCTGCACATCGAGCTCCTCTACAGAGCCATTAGTCTCGGGGGAATGCTTCAAATCCATGGGCTCATCTCGCAAGCGGGCCCTCATAACTATAATCTCATCCTTCTTTGGTTTCAGGGCCATAGTACTTGCAAGACTCATAATCACAAAACAAATTAGTTCCTTGAATTTTAACTAAAAACATAAAAAAATTTCAGAACTGGACTGGTGGAATAAGGGTTCACGAAACCCTATTTATGAGTGATAGAGTGCTCCACGAGTCATAAAGAATTTCATGGGATACTGTGCATCAAATTTCAAACACATAAATTTCATCCACGAGACTCAATAATGACTCGTAAAATGCTCTACGAGTCATAGACTGAGTCGTGGATACAAGTCTCAGATCAAGTTGAGTATTGGGAAATTTGACGAGACCTATCCATGAGTCGCAGAATAATCCATGAGTCATAGCAGACCTTGTATGACGAAGCCCCAAAATTATTGAACACTGGAAATTTTTACGAGGGGTAACCACGGCTCGTGAAGTGATCCACAGGCCATAGAAGACCTTCATGTGGGTGACCAGTGTCCAAAATTTATGGACACTTAAATCAATGAGCTTCCCCGACCAATTTGGAAACCAAACTAACAACACCTAACAAGAATTTATGCACAAACATAGGTATTTACAATGAATTCCCACCGCCATTTATGCATTATACCCCATCAAAATAATTTAGCCTATAATTTCAATCATCCGACCATTTATCCAAAAATCAAAGTGTATGTCAACTATTGGGCCATGTCATCACACAATTTTCAATAAATTCAATCAATTACAATAGCTCCGTGGTTATACAAACACCATAATTTGACACCCAACAACTTCCAACACCAATATTAATACTACCTAATCAATTTAATCATGAATATGAATGAATTTCAAAGAATAGTATTTAAACAAGTGCACAACTCTGTTAAACCCATCCCTAATCATAATCACAACTCAATCTCAATCATAATTCAATAAATTAGCTTTTAGTGACCAAAATCTTATCAGATTTGAGTGATTATTAAAAGTGAATGACAAGGACACAAAGAGGAATCAAAACCCTAGGTGTGGGAGATCACCGGAGGTGGCCGAAAAATGATGTAAAACGCTAGAATTTTGGTTGCATATGAGAGGATTTTATGGGGCTAGGGTTTAATTCTCAAAACCTTTTGGAAATTTTGGGGTCAAACTCTATTTTAACCCCTATTTAAACTAATTAGATCGGGCCTAAAATTCCTGGTTTCAGGTTTCACAAAACCCCGATTATGGGCCATGGAATGTCCCACAGCTCGTGGATCATGGTTTTGTAGAGGCGTAGACCTTTTCATTCATACCTACAATCTACGAGTCCTTATATGACTCATGGAATGGTTCATGACCCGTAAAGGGTTCCGTAAACTACATTTGACACTTAGGAAAATTTAAGAACTTACCTGGGGTCCATAAACCCAATCCACGATCTGTAGTTCTATATAAGAATCATGGACTTGGCTCGTGGACTGGAGTGCTTATAAATCTTGTTCAGTAGAAGTTTCTACGATCTTATCTACGAGATGTGTATGATTCATAGATGCAGTCGTAGAATCCCTTTTTTGTGCTTTTTAAGCCAAAATTGGCTGACTTGGTCTCCTTACTACAAAACCTGCAAAAATACACTAGTACCATATATAATACGAATCCATTGTCCAAAATTTACATCCTAAAAAAATACAAAAATCTAATCTATTTCAAGTTTAAAGCTAAAAACTAAAATAGAAACTACAATTATTAACAAAATATCTTGGGTTGCCTCCCAACCAGTGCCTGATTTATTATCGTGGCACGATATGGGCTATCTAATTACTCAGACTTCATCAATATCCCACACCTCCATCTTGAGCTCATCTAGCCAATTCATCGACGTACAGACGTTGAAGGTGACCTCTTTGTCATTTAACCTAAACTTGAGAAGACCAAATTCTATGTCCACTAGGGCTCACCCAGAGGCCAAGAAAGGCCTTCCCAAGATGATTGGGACTTCAAAATCCACTTCACAGTCTAAGATCATGAAGTCCGCAGGGAATATGAATTTGTCCACCTTGACGAAGATGTCATGTAGGATTCCCACCGGCTTCTTCACAGTTCGGTCAACCATCAACAATCTCATGCTTGTAGGTGTAGGGGTTTTCAGGCCAAGCTCTTTGAATATCACAAGGGGCATCAAATTAATGTGGCACCAAGATCACATAATACCTTTGCGAACTCCACATCCCTTATAGTGCAAGGAATGGTAATTGCTACGGGTTCCTCTCTTTTATGCACCAAGGACCGGGTAGAGAAAACACTGCAATGTTGGAGCTCTTGTGAGAGCTCCTAACTCACCGTGCGCTTCTTTATCTCCAGATCCTTCATAAACTTGGCGTATCTGGGCATCTTCTCTAAAACCTCTACCAGTGGGATGTTAATGGAAAACTTCTTCAACATGAAAAGAAAGTGTTTGAACTTACCTTCCTCCTTTTTTTTCTTTAGTCTTTAAGGGAAGGGAGGAGGAGGTTGTCACGACCTGGATAGGGGGCCTAGATGTGACATGGCAAAGGAGAACCCGAAAGTCCTCGATCAAGCCATCATAGC
>JBCEWC010005250.1:0-25407 GCA_038996855.1 Solanum aculeatissimum | reverse complement strand
AGTGTAATGATGCTATGATGGCTTGATCGAGGGTCTTCAGATTCTCTTTCGCCATGTCATATCTAGGCCCCTATTCGAGTCGTGACACCGACACTTGAGAAACCATTGTTGATTCTCCAAGAGAACCATTTGGCCTCATGTCATGACCCAAAATCGGATCGCGATTAAAGAAGAATGAAGTAAAGTGAATACAACCACAATATATAACACGAAATCCCAAAACATAAAGTCATGAGTACAAGAACATCTAAATTAGTATGATAGAGTAAATACAATTGTCTCAAATGAAAAGACAAAGTTGTCTCATAATACTTGATACACTGTCTGAAGTAGAAAGCAGCAAAAAGGAATATCAAGAGATCCATGGAGACTCGAAGTCTGAGCCTCACCTCTAAGATCTAAGGTAGATAATGGAAGCAAGATCTAGTAGAATGAATCAATTACCCTAATGGGGTCCCTGTGCTCGATCTATAGGGAGGAATAAAAGTAGGGATGAGTACACCAAAATGTACCCTGTAGATTCAACCAACTAGGTAGGAGAAATCAAAAAAGTATTTAATAACGAAGAATTCTAGAACCTACAATAAAGAGGTTAGTAAACAATATAAACATTATAAGAACATAACAAAGTGACAATAGCATTCAATGGTGCAATACACATGTAATGTATGAATGTAAAGTATGGGGCTCTCGTAAAACCATATGCTACAATCTCTCAACCTTGTCACCTCAGCTTGATCAAAAGGTATCATCTCAACCTTTCCCCCTCAGCGTGGTCAAGGGCATCAAAATATCTCTACCTTGCCACCTCAACATTGTCAAGGGGTGTTACAATTTCTTTTCCTTGCCACTACAGCATGGTCAAGAATTGTCACAATATCTATACCTTGTCACCACAGCATGGTCAAGTGGTGTCACAATATGTCTACCTTGCTAGCTTAGTGCGGTTAAGGAGCATAAAAAGTGGTATAGTCCTTCCTTTACTACCTTAGCATAGGCACGAGGGTTTTTATAAAGAGTGGTACAATATCTCAAAATTGGTCCCCTCACCCTTGCCTCATGCCCGAGTTAAGGGATGGTACAAATGCAACATGAAATAAATGCATGTCAATAATACAATTCAAGATATATATATATATATATATATATATGATGGCATCATGGTAAAAGTGTGTATAAATAACTCTCATGTACTCATGGAGAATAATCTCAAGTGCCACAACTGGTGCCCCAAACCATCATCATGTTTCACATTTTCCATAATTTTCCAATAATTGAAACATACCGATCACATTGGACTCAATAATCCCAACATATGCATAAAGGTCCACAATGTCTCAGAATCTTAGCCTTGCCACCTCAGCGTGGTCAAGGGGTAATCCAAATTATATGTGAGATTAATGTATGCCAATGGCACAAATCAAGGTGTATAACAACTTTATGACAAGAATACTGATACATAATCACCCTAGAGGAATGGAGACTAGCAATAACTGCCTCAGCTAGTACCAAGAACCATTACCGAATCTCAGACCACCACAATTATATTAATAATTAAGTATGCGAATAATATCGGACCTCACTCGTCCAAAAATACGCACAAGAATCCTAAGAGTACTTCATGGTGTCGCACGCCTTAAACAAGAATGTCTAAAGTATTAAAATGTCTCAGTGGGTATAGATGCAACATGAAATATGTGCATGCAAAAGCCACAATTCTAGTATATATATAATAACAATATCAATGATAATGGATACATGCAATAGGAATAATATCAAAAGAGCTATGTCAAGTACAGCAACTAGCACCACAAAGGCTATCAATAAGTCTTATATCACCACTCTCTCTCTCATCCATAATCACATGTCAATGAAACCTGACTCAGTAAGTCCCAACACATACTTATAAATCTCAAAAGTATATCAAATATTGTCTAATTAATACAAAACACCTCAAATGGTATCACATGTCTCAAAATTATCACAATAATGTAAAAAATATCTCAATATATCAATATGATCATAATCTACTCAAATTTTGGCAAAACGGATATCATATTTTCATCACAATTCTATCATATCAATCCAATTACTCATGATCCAATCTAAATATTACAATTACCACATGAACATATGCAATAACTCAAATTCAGTCCCAAAAAAGTTAGTTGAACCTACCTTGATGCCAAAATTGTACTCAAATAAGCTTTCAATCAACTCAAGACTCTTAATGATCACCGAATCAATCAATCGCAATCCAAAATAGATACTACACGTCAAGGGACAAATTTTGATACCCATATTGGCACGAATTAGGCTTAGGGGAAAATAGTCAAAATTAAGGCTAAACTTTAAAGTTCCCAAATCTGGAAATTAATTTTAAAATCAAGTTCTACACAAAAAATGAATTTCGTGCAAGAAAATTCCACTACAATAGAGTTCAAATCGAAGGAGAAATCAACATTTAAAGTTTTGAAATCATAGACCAAAATTTTCAATTTTGGATATTCAAAATCATGAAATTCAAGACAAATATCAAGCTAAAAATCATGGAAAATAATTAAAACAATGTTAAAATCACTTACCCAAAATAATCCTTCAAAAACCTTCTCCAAAAACTGCCCAGAAAGCTTGAAGTATTTAAAAATAGAGTAAAAAGGGGGTCTTACGAATTCAACATTATCCAGATACCAAAAATACTTCGTGAATAGGGGTGGAGTCCCACGAACATGGAGGGGAACAAGTTCTATACCTCCAAGAATGCGGAGATCAAATCCACGAACATGGAGAAGAAATAAGGGGACACAATCTAGTACTTTGTGAATGTTGAGTTTCTCGCACGAACGTGGAGAAGAAATTAGCCATACCTCTGTGAACATGAAGAAGAAAATTATATGCACCCGAACTAGATAAATTAGCCCAGTCCAAAACTCAAAACAACCCCTCAAAACACATTCATAATTAGAATTGCACAAACCAAATATGTATCCTTACCAGAAATAGTGATTCAGACTCAACGAAATCATTAGAAATCGATTTTGAGGCCTCCTCGTCACAATTACCAATGCAACTCACACAAAGTAGTTTGACACTCAAAATACCAAATCTTCCCTCGAACACCAAAAATTATGACAAGGTCATTTCTATCGTTAGTCTCACCATCCAGAACTACTGGAATTATTGAAATTTTGAACTGAACTTTTAAACTCTGAATGTTGACCAAAGTCAAACTTTGGTTTCAAATACAACTCAAAACACAACTCTGGGTCTAAAAACTTCATTTTAACTCTACATCCTATTCTCTAACTCCTCCTGGACTAGTTTTGACATTTCAGAGCTAATGGAATGGATGGATTTCCGATCTGACACTCAAAACTTAAAATGCACAAAAACTCACTCAACAATTTAAGCATCCAAAAATGCCAAAACTCATATTTTCCACTTTTAAAATTCAGTATTTCAATTCCTACAATACAAATAGCTCAAAATAGGTCCAAAGCAACTTACAAAAGGGAAAAATTGTTTTTTTTATAGCTAAGCTCAAAATGACCAATCAGGCCATTACATCATTCACCACTAAAAATAATGTTCATCCTCGAACATAAGAGGAAGGAAGGTATTTGATGCCTCAAGAAGGCTGGGATATTTAGTCTGCATGTCCGACTCTAACTTTCAAGTAGCCTTATCAATAGAAAGGTGTAACCATAGAACTTTCACTGAAGGTATATCCTTGGACCTCAACCACTGGGCATGCCCATCCAATATAGCTACCAGCTCCTCCTCAAAGACAAATTGGAACCCAACTCAATTGGAATATAAGAGATCACATGGGACTTATCTTAAATGTACTGATGGAACATGGAAACATGTAATGCAGGATGAACTAATAATAATTACAGTGGTAAAGACAGCTCACTAGCACTCCTCAAAATCTCAAATGAGCCAACGAATCAAGACCTGAGTCTGCCTGTCTTTCCAAACCACTAATAATGCAATTTAAGATCATGGTACATCATTGTCTTACCAGGATGAGTGGAATATCTAACACAATGAGCTTATTCTAATATCAATCTCACCCAATCCCCCTACCTTAAGCATGTAGACTCTACCATTTATCCTCAAAACACCCTCGAAATCAATAATAGTCACCTTGGCTTCACCCCTTGACACTTTATCACAATCAAGCATATTCTAGCATCCTTAAACTGATGAACAAAATTCTAATCAAAAAACAAAGATCTAACCCCACAAAAGGCAAAAATACTCTGAGGAAGAAATTTATCCAACCAAACCAGCTTTCTAGCAAGCATAGCTATCACTTTCCCCTTTGTATCAATACATCAAAAATGTCACTCCCTCCTCGAGTAAAACAAGAATAGTATAATGGGGCGATAGCCAATCCATGCCTCGTATCACATTGAAGTCAACTATAACCAATAATATCAAGTTAGCAAGTAGAATCTCTCCCCATAAAAGTCACAACCTAGTGATGATACACCTGATTAACCACTAATGATTCACCTACTGAGGTGGGAACACAAATAGGCTCACACAATGCTAAAATCTGAAGTAAAATAAGCTAACACATAAGAATAAGTAGCCTAGATCAAATAAACCTAAAGCATAGTGGTGGTACACCAGAACCATACCTTTAATATTCGCATGTGGGCCTCCATGGGCTCTACCTCCCACTGTACCTCGACCTCCTCAAGTACCACTCCTCATGCCCTGAGAGGTATCTCTAGCTATTGGTGCTGGGGCTGGCTAAGATCCTGAGGCTTGATAGAAGGTGCACGAAGAGGGAAATGCTTGGACATGTGCCCAATCTCATCATAAATATAACAAGCTCTACGCTCCTTCCACTGAAATGACTGTCTTGAAGAGCCGCCACGCCTAGCTGCACTAAAAGAGCTATCATCACCTATTTGAGTAGACCTAGACCTGTCACCTCTATCATATATGAGGATGGTTACATGGACTACCCGATCTTGATGGCCTTGCCTCTGCAACTCCCTATCCCGTGGTAGGGGTCCACTAAACTAGTTATGTTGACGGGATCTCTTTCCACCACCTGCCTATCATTTCTGATGCGCTCTATCATGCGATCATAATCCACCACACTTTGAAATGTGCGGCCAGCCAGAACCAAGGAAGTTGTGGCCTCCTGAAGGTACCCCACCAATACCTTGATGAATCGCCAAATCCTCTCGAACTCTAAAGGGATGCTGGACAATGCATATTTAGACAATGTATGAAATCTGGCCTCATAGTTCAAAACTGACATAGAACCCTGCTTAAGTTTGTCGAACTTATCCCAATAACTGTCTTGGAGGCTGTACAAAATGAACCTCTTTTGGAATATTTTTGTAAACTGTTCCTAAGTCATAACTGGAGATCCTACCAGTCTGCGAGAAAAAATTAACCTCCACCACTTGTTAGCTAGGTCAGTGAACTGGTAAGAGGTGTAAGCAACTCCATGTGACTCAAGAATGGCAAAATTACATAGCCGGTCCTGACACTCAGATAAGAAGTCATAATCTCTATCACCAGGGCTACCATCAAATCTCAACGGCGCCAATCGTACAAACCGCTCAAAACTCTTCTGCTTAATAAAGGACATAGCAGGATTAACAGTAAATGGTGGCACCAAAAATCTAGGAGGTGCAATAGATGGTGTAATAGTTAATCCCTGAAGTAATGAACTAGAACTCGGTCAAGATGTTTAATGGGAATCATAGAAAGATCCATTGGGACTGAAGAAGGACCAACATCAATCACGGCTAGATCATCTTGGGGTTATAGAAGGACCAACCGATGCTGTAGGAGATGGTGCATCAATAGTAATTAGGGTCGGAGGAGCTCCTCTAATCTAGCCAATTCTCGAAAAAGTAATTCTTGAACTGAGAGAGTAGCATAAGGGGTTGAAGATGGTGAGACATAGTTTGTAGGTTTGTCTGCCACATACATAGGCTCTAGAGAAGCCGATCTAGTCTATTCTCTGGGCAGAGCTGCACCTCTAGCATGTCCTTATCCCCTTGCCCTATGACAAACCATACCTCATCCATGAGCGAAAGCCACATCATCTAGCTCAAGCCCTCTCACTAATCGTCATGATCCAATAATCAGCATTTGCATGGATGAAGTACATTAGACACTTTCAAAATATATGATATAAAGAAACGCATGAATAGAAACAAGTCATGAAAGTATTTTCCTATCAAGTGACCTATAGCGTCCCGAATATAGGTATGGATGTCTACGTACTGATCTATGAGACTCTACTAGACACCCTACTCTTGACTCACGAGCCCAACAAACCTAGAGCTCTAATCCCAAACTTGTCATGACCCAAAATCAGATCATGGCTAAAGAAGAATGAAGTAAAGCGAAAACAATCATAATATATAACATGAAATCCCAAAGTTTAGAGTTATGAGTATAAAAGAATCTAAAGTAGTACGATAGAGTAAATACAACTATCTCAAATGAAAATACAATGATGTCTCATAATATCTTATACACTATTTGAAATAGAAGGTAATAAAAAGGAATTTCACGTGAGCCACGACGACTCAAAGTCTGAGCCTCACTGCTAAGATCTGAGGTAGATAAAGAAAGCAAGCTCTGGTAGAGTGAGTCAACAACCCTAATGGTGTTCCTGTGCTTGATCTGCATGGAGGAAACAAACTAGGGATGAGTACACCAAAATATACCCAATAGGTTCAACCGACTAGGTAGAAGAAATCGAACAAGTATATAATAACGAAGAATCCTAGCACCTGCAACAAAGAGGTTAGTACACAATATAAACATCTATAAGAACATAAAAAAGTGACAATAGTATTCAATGGTTCAATACACATTAATGTATGAATGTAAAGTATAAGGTCTCGTCGAACCATATGCTATAATCTCTCAACCTTGTCACCTCAGCGTGATCAAGGAGGATCATCTCAACTTTACCACCTCAGTATGGTCATGGGTGTCACAATATCTCTACCTTGCCACCTTAGCATGGTCAACGGGTGTCACAATATCTCTACCTTACCACCTCAACATGGTCAAGGGGTGTCACAATATCTCTACCTTGCCACCTCAGCATAGTCAAGAGGTGCCAGAATATCTCTACCTTGCCACCTCAGCGTAGTTAAGGAGCATAAAAAGTGCTATAGTCCCTCCCTTACAACCTCAACATAGGCATAGGGATTTTATAAAGACTAGTACAGTATCTCAAAAGTGGGCCCCTCACCCTTGCCTCCCGCTTGAGTCAAGGGATGATACAAATGCAAGGTAGAGATATTGTGACACCCCTCCCTTACAACAGACTCACAAATCCAAAATTATGCACAAACGTCCACAATGTCATAGAATTTTAGCCTTGCCACCTCAGGGTGGTCAAGGGGTAATACAAATAATTTGTGAGATGAATGTATGCCAACTTCACAAATCAAGGTGTATAATAACTTCATGACAAGAATACTGATACATAATCACCTTAGAGGCATGGAGAATAACAACAAGTGTCTCAGCCAGTACCACAAACCATTACCAAATCTCATACCACCACAATTATATTAATAGTTAAGTGTGCCAACAATACAAGACCTCACTCGTCCTAAAATATGCACATGAATTCCAAGAGTACTTCATGGCATTGTAGGCCTTATACAGGAATGTCTCAAGTATCACAATGTCTCAGGTGGTACAAATACAACATGAGATATGTGCCTATAAAAGCCATAATTCTAGTATATATAATAACAATGTCAATGATAATGAATACATGTAATAGCCATAATATCAAAAGATCTACGTCAAATACAACAACTAGCACCACAAAGGCCATCAATAAGTCTTATATCACCACTCTCTCTCGTCCACAATCACATGTCAATGAAACCTAACTCTGCAAGTCCCAACACATACTCACAAAACTCGAATGTATCTCAAATATTGTCTAATTAGTACAAAACTCCCCAAATGGTATCACAAATCTTAAAATTATCTTAATAATGTAAAAAATATTGCAATTTATCAAGTTTTCATCTCAATTGATCAATATGATCACAATCTACTCAAATTTTGACAAAACTGATATCACATTTTTATCACTATTCTATCATGTCAATCCAATTACTCATGAGCCAGTCTAAATCTTACAATAACCATATGAACATATCCAATAACTCAAATCTAGCCCCAAAAAGATTAGTTGAACCTACCTCGATGCCGAAACTTCACTCGAACAATCTTTCTATCAACTTAAGCCTCCAAATGGTCATCGAATCAACCAATCACTATCAAAAATAGATACTACGCATCAAGGGATGAATTTTGATACTCATATTGGCACAAATTAGGCTTAGGAGTAAATTGGTTAAAATTAGGGCTAAAATTCAAAATTTTGGAATCTAGAAATGGACTTTAAAATTAGGTTCTACATGAAAAATGGAGTCTGTGGGTGAAAATTCCACTAAAATCAAGTTCAAATCGAAGGAAAAATCAACATTTAAAATTTTGCAATCATACACCAAAATCCCCAATTTTGGATATTCAAAATCATGAAATTCAAGATAAAAGTCATGAAAAATAATTAAATAATGATAGAAATACTTACCCAAAAGAATCCTCCGAAAACCTTCTCCAAAAATTACCCAAAAATCTTGAAATATTTACAAAAGGAGTATAAATGGGGTCTTATGGATTTAATATTGTCTAGATAAAAAATACACTTCGCGAACAAAGGTGGGGTCCCGCGAACGTAGAGAAGAACAGGTTATATACCTCAGTGAACACATAGGTCAAATCTGCAAACATAGAGAAGAAATAAGGGGACACAGGCTAGTACTCAGCAAACACGGAGATTTACCTGCAAATGCAGAGAAGGAATCAACCATACCTTCACTAATTTGGAGATTCTCCCGCGAACGCGGAGAAGAAAAGTATATGTACTAGAACCAGATAAATCAACTCAATCCAAAACCTGAATGACCCCTTGAAACTCATACAGAATCAAAGTTCCACAAACCAAATATGTACCCATACCAAAAACAGCGATACAGACTCAACAAAATCATCATAAATCAATTTCAAGACCTCCTCGCCACAATTACCAATGCAACTCACACAAACTAGTTTAAAACTCAAAATACCAAAACTTTCCTCGGACACTTCAAAAATTATGACAAGGCCATTGCTAACATTAATTTCACCATTCGAAACTACTGGAACAGTCAAAATTTTGATCCAAGCTATCGAACTCCGAATGTTGATAAAAGTCAAACTTTGGTTCCAGAAAAACGTCAAAACATAACTTTGGATCCAAAAACTTTAGTGTAACTCGAGATTCAATTTTATAACTTTGCCAAAACCAGCTTCGACATTTCAGAGCTAATGAAATTGACAGATCTCTAATCTGACACCTAAAACTCAAAATGGCGCAAAAACTCACTCAACAACTTGAACTTCCAAAAATGTCAAAACTCATATTTTCCACTTTTAAAACATAGAATTTTAGTTCCAACAATACAATAGATCAAAATAACTCCAAAGCAACTTATGAAAGGGAAAAATAGTATTTTTTATAGATAAGATCAAAAATGACCAACCAGGTCATTAAACCTCATCATCACATCACATTCAATTGTGGAAGTAAATACTCAAGTAAAGGCTATGAATTAAACAGATAACTAAATCTCTATATCAATAATAGTTTTCAATGAACAAAAATTGATAAGTAAATAACAATTAACTATTACTAATTAACATCTATGAAGCCTCTAATCCAAGTCTAGAAGATGCAAAGATAAATCTCTGGCTACCTCAAAGAAAATACTACTAATCAAGATAAAATAAATAAGGCTCCTCTAAAGAGCAAGGAAGGCTCACCAAGTCCTAAATGAGGAGTAAGTCTTTAACAGTGCATTTGTTGAAGGCCTCTATCACCAGTATATGTATCATGCAACAATGTAGGTCCAAATAAATGTCAGTACATTGGATATATTGGTATGTAAGATGACTAAAGAAACAAGTAAGGTTCAATACAATAAATCTTAATAAGATCAGATAATCAACAATCTATCCAATCAACTCCATCAAGAATGCATGATTTTTATATTGAAATAATTCTCCTAAAGGAAACTCTAGCATGTTACTCAATCAAATCATTTATGCACAATCAGGGAGTCTCTCTAACCGAGAACCACCACGTATGAGCAAGTGATGATAGAACGTTCACACTGTCATTGTTACTACCACCCAATACTTGCCAAGGTAAGATTGGTTTGTCCATTACATGCAATACATGGGACAAAGAGGTATAGCCTCTAATCCAAGTCTAGAAGGTGCAAAGATAAATCTCGGGATACCTCAAATCATACTACTAATCGAGATAAAATAAAGAAGGCTCCTACAAATAGCAAGGAAGGCTCACCAAGTCCTGAATGAGGAGTAAGTCTTCAACGGTGTGCTTACTAAAAGCCTCTATAACTTGTATATGTACCATGAAATGATGTAGGTCCAAATGAATGCTAGTAAATTGGATATATTGGTATGTAAATTGGCTAAAAAAACAAGCAAGGCTCAATACAATAAATCTCAATAAACTTAGAAAATCAACAAATCGACTCAACAATCCATCCAATCAACTTGATCAAGAATACATAATTATTATATTAAAATAATGCTCCTAAAGAAAACTCTAGCATGTTACTCAATCAAATCATTTATGCACAATCAGGGAGTCTCTCTAACCTAGAACCACCACATATGAGCAAGTGATAATACAACGTTTACACTATCATTGTTACAACCACCCAATACTCTCTAATGTAAGAGGTGATCAACCAATCTTGGATCCACTATCAATGTCCATTAGATGAAATATATGGGACAAAGAGGTGTAGCCTCTATCCTATGTTGTCAATGTAGATTATCGAGTTTGAGTGTTACTGACTCTCACCCTCCTCAGTGGTGAAGAGAACTCCCAAGACTCAATATGCTTATATCATTCAAGTATTTCAAATCTCCAATCTAATCTCAAAGGACCATATTCGATTCAATAGACCAATCAATTACTCATTATATCCAATCCAATCAACAATCAACCAATCAAACTCATAATCGTGTATGCTTTCAAGACTCATCCAATCGATAAATCAAGACTCTAACTCATACAATCATTTACACTCTAATCAATCATGCTCAACATATAACAGCATCTAAATATTATCATGTTCCAATCATGCTCAAATTTACTCAGTTAGGATATTCACAAATTATATTCTCAATTTAATTGATGTATAAGGTATTATGTGAAATCATGCAACTAGGGCTCATGTCAATAGTACAACTAAATTCTCAAATCTCATACAATCAACATGTGTACCACCAATACATTTATAAATATACATGAAGACTCGGAGTAAATATACACATTTCAAAGATTAGGATCATGGAACTTTCTACTCAACCTCTATTTACTAGTTCCACTCTTGTAGCTGAAAGGATGTGTGAATAAACTCATTCTAACACTTTAGGTATCCTTACATAATATGAAATTATGAAGATTAATCAACCCTCAATGATCTTCAATCACGTGCTCAGAACCCCAGTTTTTCCCCCTCCATTAGTGCTCTCAAAAATTCTAAGTGTAAAGTGAAGAAAAATACACTTGGGTACTGTTAATGTGTTCAAAATAACACCCAAAGCATTATGAATTTTAATTAAAAAGGGTGGAAAAATACAAAAATACCCTTCTTAAAATTGGCCAACGTAAACTATGACCAAGGATTACGGGTCGTAGTCCACTTCACGGCCTGTCAATGGTGTTTGTAGTCGGCTTGGAACTTAGAAGATTATTGTTGATTAAGGAATTATGGCCCCGTTTATGGGTCATAGAATAAAGTACGAGTTGTAGACCATTTCATAGATTTTCTCTGCGCTTAGAAAAATCTAGAGGTTTGGGGCTTTATAAGTCCATTTACGAACCATAAACCAATGTACGACTCGTAGATGAACTTGTACATTAACCTCAGACTCAAAACATATTCTAAGTCACATGGGCAACTATAGGATCCCATTTATGGATAGTAGTTCACTTTACGGGCCATAGATGGCCCCTCATGATTTTTCCTAGTGACCTATTTTTAAGTCAATTTAATTCAATTCCTCACCTTTGCAGGAACGCTAAAGCTTAGACTAGGTGGAAAAAATTAGAGAGTGTTATAATATCTCCCCCTTGGTATAATTCATACTCGCATGAAGATCAATCTAGGAACCTAGTTAAAATATGAATCCTATCATGAACTCTAACAAACCAAGAAATCATCAATCAATCATGAAATCAATAAATCAAACAATCAAACAACTAATAAAACAAATCAAAGAGTATTCTTTCATAAAAAATGGTTATATTCTCTCTCAAAGGCTATACTCTCAACGGTAATATACTGCCACCGCCACCAGAATAGCGCGTGAGCCACCACCAGAGATTAATTGGCCACCAAACTAAAGCCAACATGAGTGGATAGATACCTCACTACCACCACATCACTCTCTCGGACTTATCCCCAAACTCTTCAAATTTTCAATCTAGTCCAACAATCACTGTGTTAGTTCACGAGGAAAAGTTCTTATGGGCTCAAAAAATTATCTCCTTAGCCTATTTGGGATGGATTTGACTGATTCCAAGTGGGGGAATTGATCGCCCAGTTCTTGATCCTTCTTCAACCAAGATTTTGCATGATTCCACCATTGAATTTGCAAGAAGGGAGTTAGTGATTTCTGAGAAATTCACAACAACCCCACCAAGGGTTCATCTTCAAATTTGAGCTGGTTATGGGAAGATATGGCTGAAATTGGCCTCTGCGGTTTCCTTCCCAAGTAATTCCACACAGGTGGGAAAAAGTTCAGGTAATTCTAATGACGGAATCACATTCGACAAATTTACCAGTGGCAGTGCCGGAGCTCCAACAACATTCGACGACCAGGATTTATACCAAAAAAAATGATTCCAGTATTAAATTGGTTGCTAAATGCAGATTCACCTTAATTGGGAAGTTCTCAAATAGCATGCCTAAAATTAAGCTCATCAGGAAAAGTTTCATCCAACAAACTCAATTATTAGGTGGTTTTAAGATTACCCATTTCAATGCTAGACATATTTACATAGATATGTACAATGAGAAAGATTATAACATCATATGGAATAAGCAAAGGATATTTATTGAAGGGCAACTCATGAGGTTACAACTTTGGACTCCTGATTTTACTCCTGATAAGAAGACCCCTATGGTTGAAGTGTGGGTTACTTTACTAGAGCTACTTTGGCACTGCTACAACAAACACTTCATTTCTTCTCCTGTTTCCCCGATTGGAAAAACTCTTTACTTAGATGTTGCATCCATTACAAAAAACAAGAGGGAGTGTAACTAAAGTAAGGATTCAATTGGATATTCCTAAAGAGAGACCACCTCATGCATGGATGGGAACAGATGAACAAGATTTAACCATTAGTAGATGGAAAGCAATTCTTTATGAAGGTCTCCCTAATTACTGTACCTACTGTGAGCATCAAGGACATTTAATGCAAGGGTGTATAGTAAAGCAAAGGGATGATGAAGAGAAAAGAAGTAAAGAAACTGAAGAGGAAAGAAATGTAAATAATAAAAATGGTTTTTCTCTAGCTGAGCAGGTATGACTCCAAAATGATGATACTGTGGTTGTTAATGCTAATGATTCTGTTAGTATTTCAGGTAAGAAGGAATAATAACAACCTGGCAACAAAGGCAAAGAGGTGGAAAATCAAGAAGAATAGAAAACTCAAAGAAAAAGAAACAAAATAATAATAATAAATAGATGAATTCCTAGTAGAATCAGGTTGCAAGCCGAGAGAACCACTGAAGGAGAGACACATGAGAACCGCCAACATGTTGGAAATGGAGGCACAGGTATTGACTTATCTCCCCATGGTACTGTTGTTTCTTCTCAGGAACAACCTCTCATCCCCTTAGTAAGGTTGTTAGTGTTCTTGATGTTGTATCCCAATCCCCTTCTCCCTCTTGTGCTGGTTGTATTGAAGTTTTTGGAGGTGAGGGTGGATTGAAGGAGAACCTTACTAACATATAGGATGGGTATCCAAGGGGTGGGAACTTGTCTCATGTTTTGCATGAGAACCCTTAAACTGACCCTAGGATGGACCCTAGAGCCCCTGCTACCTCTTTAGATCATTATTAGATTACCAATTTGCCTTCCGGTGTTTAATCTTCCAAGTGTACTCCACCTCATATCAGTAAGTTGGGTGGTATGGGTAAGGACCTGGGCTCTCATGCTAGCACAGGTTCTGCTGGAGCTAAGGCTAAGAGGAATAAACTTAGTAAAAAAAGAAGGGATGCCTTGAAGAAAAATGTTGACGATCAGAACAATATTGTGACTTCTGAATCTACTCAACCTGACAAACATGTTGATGGTAGCACTGTCAAGCTTGTTATTTTGGTGGATGAAACTGTTGCACAAGAGTCCACTTCTTTAGATAAATTCCCCCTATTCAGACTAATACAATGTGTGGAGAAGTCTTTCATTCCATTTCTATTAATCATATTGAGAATGAAGAGTATGGGTTTATTAATTTTGAAGATGAAGAGGACAGAGATAAGCAACTTGATATGGATAATGAAGATGATGATGATGATGTTGTTAATGAATAATTAATTATGGTTTTCAGCCCCCCAATGGAAGAATAGAGGAGGAGGTGTACCAGGTTTCACAGGAGCAAAGTTTATCTCCTAGGGGCTTTTAGCACTCCAGTCTAAAGACTAAGAAAAGCAGACCCTAATTTTTCTCCGGTTAGCAAACCCATCACTAGGTTACAGAGTTCTAATTTTAAATAATTAATAGCATTATTTGGAATGTGAGAGGTATTAATACCTAAGGAGCCATGGATGGAATCAAGTCTCTAAAAGCCATTCACCATATTGATCTTATCTCCATTCTTGAGCCTTTTTCTGATAGTTCTCATCTCCATAGATTCAAACTTTATTTCAACATGGATGGGGAAGTTCATAACCCCAATGGTATGATTTGGATCATCTAGACTAAGGATGTAAGTTTTAACGTTCTGCAGAATGAGGAACAACACATTACGTGCAAGATTAACCATGTTATGTGGACACAACCTTTTCTTATTACCTTTATTTATGCCAAGTGTAAGGATGCTCTCAGGAGACCTCTTTGGGATAACATATTGACTTAATCCAATACTAATATGCCTTGGTGTGCTGTGGGATATTTCAATGTGATTTCATATCCTGACGAAACACTGGGAGGTATTCCCTACAGCATGAAGAAGAGTTTTGAGTTCATTGTTGTTATTGAGGCGCGTGGTTTGTCAGATCTTAGTTTTAATAGGCAGAGATATACCTGGTTTAATCAGAGGGGCATTGGTGCTATGATTAAGAGGTTATATAGAGCTATGGTTAATGATCACTGGTTGAACTATATGCCTCAATCTTCTATTTCTCACTTTCCTAGCACTGGATCAGATCATTGTTCTATTTTGCTTGAGATGACTGATAGTAAGACTACTCCCATCAGGTATTTTAAGTTTTTAAATTGTTGGACGGGGCAGCCTTCATTCATAGATACAGTGGCCAACTATTGGAAAAGGGAAGTTAAAGGATGCCCGATGTGGAGGTTTCACCAGAAGCTTTAAAGGGTGTCTTCAGCTCTTAGCAATTAGTCCAAAGTTGAATTTGGTGATATTTTTATCAAGGTTAAGGAGTTTGAGGAAAAGGCTAGAAATGTTGAAGAAGCTTTCATGCTCAACAACTTTACAGATAATAGGATTGCTCTCCATGCCATCAATGTTAAGTACATTAGATACCTTAAACATGAGCAGTCCATTCTCAGACAGAAGACTTAGCTCCAGTGCTTTCATCATGGAGAGGTTAATTCTAGTTACTTCCATGCTTTGATCAGGGGTAGAAGAAAAAGGTTATACATTCATAGGCTCATGGATGAGGATAATAATTGGGTGTAGGGTGATGATCAGGTTGCTCTTGTTGCTAGTAATTATTTTCAGAAAATGTTTACTGATGAGGAAAAGAACATCCAAGTTCTAGCTCTTCAGTGCATTCCCAACATGGTAACTGAGGATCAAAATGTTACTCTTCAGAGTATGCCAGCCATGGATGAGGTTAAAACAACGGTGTTTTCTATGAATCCTCACTCTGCTACAGGGCCTAATGGTTTTAATGGGAAATTTTTCCATATTTGTTAGGATGTCATCAAGAAAGATCTCCTAACTATAATTTATGCTTACTTTTGTGGCCATTGCATCCCTAAATATTTCTCCCATACATGTTTGGTTTTACTCCCAAAAGTAAACCATCCTAATAAAACTTCAGACTTTAGACCCATTAGTCTCAGTACTTTTACCAATAAGATCCTTTCTAAAGTCCTTTGTCTCAGACTTGCTCCCATTCTTCCCAACCTTATTTCTCTTAACCAATCTGGCTTTGTTAAGAACAGGTGTATTTCTGAGAATATTATGCTTGCTCAGAAAATTATTCATTAGATCAAGAAGCTTAATGTAGGTGGTAATGTCGTTCTTAAGCTTGACATGGCCAAAGCCTATGACAAAGTGTCTTGGTCTTTCACCTTCCTAGTTCTTAGAAAGATGGGGTTTAGTGAATTTTTTATTAATAATGGCTTGAAGGTTATGTCTAACAACTGGTACTCAATAATTGTTAATGGAGCTAGGCATGGCTTCTTTCATTCTACTAGAGGTCTTAAACAGGAGGACCCCCTCTCTCCTGCTCTTTTCATTCTGGGGGATGAAGTGTTGTCCAGGTTGTTAAATAGGCTCAATTTACATCCTCAGTATCATGGTTTCTTTATGGCTCCTAATGGTCCTCAGGTCAATCATCTTAGTTTTGTTGATGATGTGATCATTTTTACATCTGGAAGGAGTAGATCTCTTAATCTGATTATCCATACTTTGAATAACTATGAGGAAGTATCTGGTCAACTTATCAATAATAATAAGAGCCACTTTATGGTTCCCCCCTATGCTTTTGATGCTACTGTCAAGAGGATTAAAAGAGTGATTGGTTTCAAGCAGATAAGTAGCCCTCTTAATTATCTTGGATGCCTAATTTATATTGGAAGACAAAGGAAATTTGCTACTCAAATTTGGTCTCTAAAGTGTTGAACAGAATAACAGGTTGGCAAACTAAGTTACTCTCTTATGGTTGTGGGGTTATTATTGTGAAGCATGTTCTCCAATCCCTCCCTATTCACCTCCTGTCAGTTGTTTCCCCCCAGCACTATTCTCAACCAGATTCATTGCCTTATTGCTGACTTCTTTTGGGGATGGAAAATGGAAAGAAGAAGTATCACTAGGCTTCATGGAAGAACCTTAGTTATCCTTATGATGATGATGGCATAGGTGTAAGAATGCTAAATGATGTTGTCACTTCTCTATAGTTTGAGAAATGGTGGACTTTTAGAACAAAAAAAACTCTTTGGGGTGACTTCCTTATGGCCAAATATTTTCAAAGAGTTAATCCTATAGTAAGTAAATGGAGCACTGGTCAATCACTTGTGTGGAAGAATGTGCTGAAGAACAAGTTTAAAATGGAGCCTCATATTCAATGGCAACTTTGTTCTGTTTTTGCTTATTTCTGGTGGGATGATTGGTTGGGCACTGGACCTCTGGCACACCACACTACTAGTATCACTAGGTCCAATAACATTAGGGTGGCAGCCTTCCTAAATCAAGGTCTCTGGGATATAAATTGAATTATTAATGTTGCCTCTCCTCAGCTTATCCCTAATATTCTTGCCCACAAGTTTCAATTTCAAGATAAAAGTCTAGATAAAGCTATCCAGAAGCTCCTAGTGATGGTAAGTTCACCTAGTCCTCAGCTTGGAATCTGATCCGGAAGAAGAGGGATAAAACTTTGATTAATTCTCATACCTGGAATAAATTTATTCCTTTTAAGTTTTCTTTTCACTTGTGGAGGACTCTAATAGGGAAATTTCCTACCAATGAGAAAATCATCAGTTTTGGCCAACAACCCTCTGATTTCTATTGTTGTTATCAACCAAGTCCAGACACCATAGAGCATATTTTTGTCTCATGTCACTTTCCTAAACATATCTCGGAGTTCTTTGGTGCTTCCTTTGGTATTGACAGAAATCAACCTCACCTCAGGAATGTGATTATTAAATGGTGGTCTTGCAAAGGTAGTAATGGTGCTGATAATTTAGTCCTCCAGGTTGTCCCTATAATTGTGTATTGGAATATTTGGAAAAATAATGCTAGAAAATATGGGGGCAAATCTTCTAACATTTCAAGGGTTAAATATTCTATTTTTAAAGATACTTTTAACCTCCTTGCTACTGCTTATCCTTATATTAATTGGCCTAACAATTGGAAGGAGCTTATTTTTATGGTTGAAGTTTGTTCTCAGGAAACTAGGGTGATCCAGGAGTGTTGGCAGCCTCCTAATTCTGATTGGGTTACCTTGAACAATAATGGTAGCACAATTGACAACCCAGGCAGTGTGGGAGTTGGTGGAGTGTGTAGAGATTATAAGTGTGACCTGAACTTTGCCTTATCTTTTCATGTGGGTGTAGGTACTAATAATCAAGCTGAATTAGAGGTTGCTATATTTGGTTTGAATTGGGGTCTCCAGTTGGGCTATAGAAGAGTACTTTTAGAAATGAATTATGAGTTGTCTGTCAAATGGATTTCACATCAATCTCATCATCCTTGGTCCACTAATCAGCTTCTTTATAAATTGCACATCACCATCAGTCAGTTCCAATAGTTCATTATAGGTACATCTTCAGAGAAGCAAATTTTGTTGTTGATGTTCTTTCCAAATAGACATACTATTATGCTTCCCAAAATATTTTCCAATATTCAACAGCTCCCCAAGGAAGCCAAGGCTTACTATATGATGGATAAAATTGTCTTAGCTATCTTCAGGAGGAAGAAACGAAAAAGGATTAAAAAAAACCACCTTGACTACTTGCTATTGCACTTGATCTTCACTTTAGACATGTCTTCGAGGGGATCATAGTTGATTAGATGATCTAAGTATAGGATAGTTTTTTTCTTTTATTTTAATTATGTAAAGGGAGAATCTCCCTTATTTATTGTTATCCTAGTGTTGATTGTATTCAGAGGAGTCCTCTCTTAGGTATTAGATGATAGGTTTGCTTTTTATTTTTGTAAATGGGGATGAGTTAGCCAACCTTAGTAGGATGACCAACTTATGAACCACCACAGGGCGGAGGTAAGGTATATGCCCCCCTCCATTTGTACTTTTACTTTTTATTAATGTTAAGGCTTGGGGGTTTTGTTCAACACCTGACAACCACAAGGGGTGAGATCCTTGGGTTAGACCTATTTAATAAAAACAGTAAAATCAAATAAACCATCAATTGGACTCTAGGATACTATCGCAATTCAAACTCGAAGTAGGAAGATACTCAAAGAATAGGTATGAATCATTAGCATAAACTTTCTCATCAGTAGTAGACATGAATAAATGTAGGTATCTAGCCTTCATATCATCTTTAGCTTCCTTCATAAACCCTTCAACAAATTGATTTCTCCACAGCACCTTCATGGATGCTATCTCTTTGGTTCTCAATTTGTGAACTTGATGATCAAGTATTTGAATGGGGATCCACTCATAACTCAAACTATCCTTCACATCAATACTTTCAATGGGAATGATCAATTGCGAATCTCGAAAATATTCTTAAGAACAGAGATGTGGAATACTTGATAAATGACTGCTAACTCTTGTGGTAGCTCCAATTCATAACCTACATTGGCCCATTCGGTTTAAAATTTGGTAAGGAATGATATCTCAGACTAAATTTTCCCTACTTCCCAAATCACATCACACCCTTCATGGATGACACTTTCAAGTACACCCAATCATTGATCTCAAACTTCAAGTCTCTTCTCCTAACATTAGTATAGGATTTCTGTCGACTCTATGTTGTGATTAATTTCTATTGTATGATCTTTGCCTTATCCATTGGTTGATGAACCAAGTCCAATCCAATCAATTCTTCTTCGCCTATCTCGAACCAACAAATTGATAATCTACATCTCCTCCCATAAAGTGCCTCATATTGAGCAATTTTGATGTAATAATGAAAGCTATTGTTATAGGCAAGCTCAATTAGAGGCAAGTGGTCATCCCAATTATCATTGAAGTCAATAACGTAGGCCCTCAACATATCCTCCAATATTGGAATAGTGTGCTCTGCTTGGCCATCAGTCTAAGGGTGAAAAACAGTGCTAAGGTTCACCTTCAAACCTAAGTCCTTCAAAAAGATCTCTTAAATTGGGTAGTGAATTGAGCTTCATTATCTGAGATGATAGAGAGAGGAACTCCATGCAATCGAATAATCTCTTTTACATACAATCGGGCATAATCCTCTATGGTGTTAGTTGTCTTTACTGTCAAGAAATATGCATACTTAGTCATCCTATCAACTAACACCAAATTCAAATCATGTTGTCTGGGGGACCTTGGTAAGCCTGTGACAAAGTACATATTAATCATCTCCTACTTTTATTCTAGAATCTCAAAATTTTAAGCCACCCCACATGGCCTTTGATGCTCAACTTTAACATGTTGGGAATTTAGGCACATTGAAACGAACTCAACAATGTCTCTCTTCATCCCGCTTCACCAATAGACTTCTCTTAAGTCATGGTATATATTAGTTGACCCTGGATGGATAGAGTATCTAGAGTTGTGAGTTTTTTTCATGATCCTTTCTCGTATTCCATCAAAATTAGGAACACACAATCTGCTTTGATAACTTAATACTCCATCTCCCTCTTCGGTGCAAGCCACCACCTTCTGCCTATGCACACACGATTTTAATTATAGTAGACTAGGATCTCGGTCTTGCTTCTCCTTCACCTCCACTACTAGAGATAATGCAAACCATTATGTACAAGCACTCTACCTTTACCATATTCATCTAACTGAACTCCAGTCTTTCCTATCTCTGAACCTCTTTAGCTAACTCATTCTTCTCCTCTTCACCATGAGAAGTGTGCCCCGTAGATAACCTGCTAAAAGCACCAAAAACAAAATCAGGTTTACTTGGATGGTACAGGATGCTCATGTCATAGTCTTTGAGTAATTCAAGTCATCTCCTCTGCCTCAAGTTGATCTCTTTCTGGATTAAGTTGTATTGTAACTCTTGTGGTATGTATACTCATCCACTTGTACTCCATATAAGTAGTGGTGCCATAGCTTGAGAGCAAACACCACCGCTTCCAATTCTAAGTCATGTGTTGGATATTTTCTCTCATGCACCTTGAGTTGTAACACTTTATTGAATGGAATAAATAAAAAATTGTTCAATAAATAATATTATATCCAAACGTATGATTAATAGTATATCCCTACATACAATTGTTATTTTTTATAATTTTTTTAGTGAAGTAGTCTGTGTATTTATTTACTTATAATTTCATTATAATTTATTTTTTAAATATATTGACAAATAAATAACAGATACTAGTTAAATTTAATTTAAGTGACTAGATAAGGAATTTACTCCACTTTCTCATCTTCAATTTTTTTAGCATAGGTGCCTGCATTTCTAAATCTTGATGAATTTTACATTGTAATCAGCAAAAATGTTGTATTATTCCAATATGAAGAGCAAAAAAATACATACAAAGTGTAACATGAGCAACAGGTACAGAAAAACACTTAAATCGTGCATTTCAGTTATTAAACACTATCACCCAGAGAGCCATATCTAGATGAGCATACATATCGTAAATAGTCTATTGGTCTTGCTGACAATTTTGAAGTTTTATTTCATGCAATAAGGAATAAAATGGAGCACCCTTGAGATAAATCCTTTTTTTCACACATAATAATCATTCATATTGAAGCTAAGGTTGTGGTCCACAGAAACCAAACTTTTGCATTACAAATGTTTTTCAGAAAATGTATATATTGTCTTCAGAAATACCAGATGAAATAAATCGTAACAACATAAAAAATTGTTTAAAACTTGTGCTCTAACCAACAAAGTGAATGCTGAAGCATTTAAACCTTCAGGCGTCCATAGAATTTCCGCAATGTCTTTCTCGGTTCTATGAAACTTGATTTGGGCAGTGTGGGACTCTTGTCCAACCTTGCCAAGCTTGTAAACCTTCTTGTTAATCTCAGTACATTGATGGTATCCATTTTGACCAGCATGGGCTACTATGTATGAAACTCTAGCAGGATACAAGGTGCCAATACAAGCAACCTTTTGTAGACCCTTGTGGGTTTTACAAGGAAGAAGTGTCATACCCCAATGAGTTACAACACATTCATAGCCCTTACCATTGGTCATATCGATGATGTCAATCATCTCATCTGTCATAACCCGATTCTGGTCATGAGGGCGTTTGTTAAATCCCACCTACAGGCAAGCCAATTACCCAACCCTAGGGTGCCATTCCTAAAACACTAGTCACGAATATACTAACCATAACTACATAAATCTACACAATCTACCCAGAACCTAGAAGTCAACTTTACAGAGCTACAAAAGACACAAGCATGCACCTATATAAATATATATATAATAGACATAATATACATAGCAAGGAATACTCCTATAAATACAAGTCACTACACTGTACAAGGCCAACGTCTTGATACAAAAGGATGACCATCAAAAAGGAAGGAGATTGCAAAGTAGCTAAAGTCGTCGGTGCTCACCAAGTGTCTCCTGCAACGCTCATGAACACCCTAGCTCGGTGACCACTACTAGAACCTAGAACTGCACTATAGGAAGATGCAGAAATGTAGGGGTGAGTACTAGTAAAAGACACCCAGTAGACATCATCGACTGACGGAGTAAAATACTGTAAATACAAACTGCTCAAATGTAGACAATGTAGTAAGGCTAGCAATCGGAAATCAAATCAAGGGGCAAACATGTCTAGAGAATCACTGAACCTCAACTGAAACAACCTAAATATTATATAAGGATGTGGACTAACAAAACTTGAGTAGGCCTATATCATAACCGCCACCGAACTAAGGCACAGTGTTATATGTGGGTGTAAGGCCCTAGTGTCTTTGCATGTATGCCAAGTAGGACACCATAAGCCCAAGAGGTACACCCATAAAAACTTTAACTGACATAATCACCATGAAACCGAACTCTCAATATCATATGATAAAAGGGTTGAGTTGTACGTGGGTGTAAGGCACTAATGTCTAAGCCTAAACATCCTTTGGGCCCCCATAAGCCCAGATGGTATACTCACCCACAATCAATGTGTGTATAGGTGTGTGGATCCACTGGTAATCAATTGGGTCCTTGACCCGAATATCGTATCTCAACCGGGTCCCCGACCCAAAGCATTGTATATTAAGTAGGTCCCTGACCCAAAGCATCGTATCATGTCAGGCCATGACACTCGACCCTGGCACCTAAATATGTACCGATGGGACAAATCCCCTGCAAGAGAAAGAATCCCCCTAATATCATCAGCAGAGTCTCAGACCCAGAATATCAATAGGGTCCTAGATCCAAGGCAATCGACAGGGTCCCAGACCCGAGGTGTCAATAGGGTCCTAGACCCAAAATATCATCAATGGGGTCTCAGACCTGAGGTACCCACAGGTACTCAGACCTCCGAATTGGCATTCGTGTGTCGGCATCTCAATCATAGCCATTAGAGACTACAAACCCGCGGGGAGCATTACCCAGGACTCGAGGCATAGGAACAATCACTCACTCACAAGTCTATCAGGAGATCTAGCAACATCGTATCTCAATGCGAGAATCATATAGCCTAACCAAGTATAATTATCACTCCTCTCAGTCTATAGCAAGTAACCCAAGTGTTAGATAAGGATAATAGATGCACAATGATTATTAGTTGTATACATAAGTCTATATTTCATAGAACAATGTAGAATCATGGACAACTAAGGCCAAGTATACCATAATCAAATCAACCATAAGTATTCAGAGCAAACACAGGCAATAACAGTTATATCAGAAGTTTCCAAAATGAACTAGCCGACAACTCATATCTATACTGGAATCAAGCTACAACATAACATATAATTAATAACAGCCTCATGGAAAGCATATCTCAATAGCCTCAGGTTACACATTCACACAGATAAGGGTAAATCAAAATACATACCCATCCCCAGGCATCAGCCCCTATTCGGCATTTACCAAACTCAGCTATTATCAAAGTTACAATTAATACAATCATCAACACAAGGAGTATTATCCCACAAAATCATTTAAAACGCATGAAAAGCACAACAAACCACATACCACACATATTCCACAGCTCAACTCATAACAAGCACATTCCATCTCAATTACGCATATATTTCAACTCAGTCTAAGGTTCAAACAAGCCTAGCCTACCTGGAAGATGATTTCTCACATCTTGAGACAATCCACCTAATATTTTACTTTCTTGATCACTTCTCGATGTTTCTTAGCTATCAAAATATAATTCACAAGGTTAACATGACAGATTCAACTATAAAAACTCAAGAATAGAGGCAAATAGTAGTAATTATGCGCAAAATGGGGAAAACTAAAACACACGCCCAAAATTTAAAAACACCTCTGAAAAATGATCCCCATGTCACCCCGAGTCTATAACCAAAAATTAGACCTAAAATGGATCCCATAAGGCTGAGAAACGACTCAAAATGAAGTTACATTCTTTATCGAAAAATATTTCATACAAAATTTTCTCGGCTAGAATTTACAAAAAATAGAAAAATTATTAGAATCCAAACGTACCATAGCGTTCCTCTTGAAAAATAGAACAACTTAGACTAAAAGTTTACTTAATTCGGTCAATATTTGATTGAAATATCATATCGTAAAGTTTTCA
Organism: Solanum aculeatissimum; assembly: GCA_038996855.1. Lineage (NCBI taxonomy): Eukaryota > Viridiplantae > Streptophyta > Magnoliopsida > Solanales > Solanaceae > Solanum > Solanum aculeatissimum. Next base: position 473 of record JBCEWC010005250.1, on the reverse strand, counting down.
TATGTTCGTAGAATGAAACCAGCTAAAACAACATTTTTACCTTATAATACACACTGAAATTAGAATTCGACTCAGACACAATGTTTCTTACAAAAATTCGAGTCATGTAGCCTTTTGAATCGCTAAAATTGCAATTTTGGTGCTCAAATTACTTTTGGATGAAACATATTGTAACAACCCGAATTTTTTTGAAATATCCTTATGGTTGGCATTCTATGATGCACTACAAGCCATGGTTGGGTTTTGGTAGCCACTGGTTGAGTTTAAGTGGTCGAATGCAAATTGGGCTAGTTAATGGCTTAGAGGGACAATTTTGGCAGTCAACTTCAAATAGAAATAACTTTTAATGTGGGATGAAACTTGTGAGATACTACATATCATATTGAAGCTCTTTGCGTTAGATTTGTAACACAAGTGGTTTCACTCAATTTGGATATCGGATGAGGGAGATATGGCCCAAATAGTGAGACTGT
>JBCEWC010005249.1:0-25408 GCA_038996855.1 Solanum aculeatissimum | reverse complement strand
TTTTCGTTTAGGAGTTTATGAAAGTAAGCTTGCCACCTTAGCTTAATGGAAGTATCATCCACCAACACCTTACCCTCCTCATCCTTGATGCACTTTACTTGGTCCAAGTCGCGGGCTTTCCTTTCCCTCTCTTTAGTGAGCCTATACAATCTCTTGTCCTCGCTTTTATCACTTAGCTCCTCATATAGGCGCTCAAACACTAATGTCTTAGCATTCGTCACCGCCATCTCCGCTTCTGTCTTAGTTGTCTTATAGATCTCCTTAAGCCATTGTTTATCATCCTCATCCCTACACTCCAACCACTTCATATAAGCAATCTTCTTAGCTTTCACTTTGCCTTGGACTTCGTCAATCCACCACCAACCGCCCCGACGTCCACCAAAGGTCCCTTTCGAAACCCCTAATACCGGGGTAGCTACTTTTCTAATGCAACCAACAGTATTGTCCCACATATTGTTCACACTTCCGTCACTACTCCAAGCCTTTAAATTACTCAACTTTTCTTCCATCTCTTGTGAAATGGCAGGAGTTAGGCCTCCCCATCTAATCCTCTATTAGGCATTAATAACCTTCCTCTTCTTTTCTCTCTTATCTCTAAATCCATCACTAGAAGTCTATATTGAGTGGGAATATTCACTTGGAATAACCTTGCAAAATGACCAAATTTCTCAATATATAAAAAGTTAGGTGGCCCATGACCTATCAAATTAAAGGTCTAGGAATCTTCTTTCCAATGCCACCAGGTTAGCATTGTCCGAGTCCAAAGTAAACAGTTTTAGCTATTTTACCAAAGATGCTCCAACTTGATAGAGCTCAGCGATGGCTCCACGATGCGGAGAGGATATAAACCTCACTACCTAGGCTAAGTGTCTTCTCTTTTATACTTTTTGAGGGTATTTTCGTCCCATAAACCTTTGGAGAGTTATTTAAATATCCCTAGAAAATCATTTTTTTATAACTAAGGCCAACTCATTCTCCTAAACTTGAAGGCTCAAAGAATTTTTTTAAGAAACACCAAGTTAGGATTCTCTTTCAAGGTTCTTCACAAGGTAAGTTCTTCTCTATGGATTTCAATCTTTCCAACCCAAATTTCTTTCGTCTATTCATGAATCCCTAATAGAAATCTTAAAGCTAACCATAGAATTTTCAAGAAATGAATCCAAGAATTTCAAGAAAGGATTGTTCTTCTTCAAATTAGGGTTTTCATCAAAATTTGTGGAGCATTTAAAGACATAAGGTTACCCATAGTGTTGGACTAAGTTCGTCCTCATGCCCTACATCTAAATTCAGTCAGTGACGAGATAAGTCTAGAGTTCTACCCAGAGTTTGATGGATTCCTAGTTTGGTTTCTGTTTAGCATGTTGAATTCTGATACCTTTATTTATTGAAATTGTGATATTATGTGTTATTTGATTTTTTTGTGTTATTGTTCATGCTTTTGATAGTATGAACCCTATTTACTGAGAATTTGATTGAAAGTCTTCGAGCAAATATCTTCATACATTGATTTTGGAAAAAAAATTAAAGTAACTCCATAGACACTTACAAAGCTTCATTTGAAAAGATTTTTTAGTGAACATAAATGGTTCTAAGAGTATTGTTTTGCATTGAGAAGAGATGTCTCATTTCGAGAAGAGAATATATGATTTTTAGAAAGTATTTCAATCAAGTGAAGTGAAATGAAATAAAGATTAATTTTCCCTAAAGAGCACTTTTTGGGTATCATCTAGACGTTGATGTTATATGAGCATTATTGATATTGCATGTTTTGGGAGTATTATTGAGCACCGATTTGGGTAAGAGTTCATATAACTCAAAGCCCCATAAATTACGTAGCCAATATAGGATAGAATCGTACCGCAATTCGAGCGACTCCTCACTTGCCTCTAATAAGACCTATTAGATGAATCCATAAGTTAAAATTATAGTCCTATAACCCGACAAAGTATGTGATGGCTCTGGCAACGTTGGCTGGACGTTGTATCATCACAAGGCTCATAGAAATGGTTGTAAACTCCTCAATAAAATAAAGCTATTTTATTTTAATGTTTTGCTTCAATTGCATATTTTATTGTAAATCTTAAAAATGATTCTTCTTCATGTTTATGCCTTGTTTCAATTGAACTATATTCAGTCTATCAGTTCAACTATTTGTATCATTAAACCTCTCCACCTCTGAGGTAGTGGTAAGGTCTACGTACATTTTACCCTCCCTAGACCCCACTTGTGGGATTTCACTGGGTCTGTTGTTGTTGTTTGTATTACCAGACACTAGGATTTCGAGGAAGCCAAAAATCTTGTTCCAACACCGACCATCAGTTTAGTAAAGGCTTCATGGACCCAGTTAGAAACTCAGTTTCACATTTCTTTATGGATGTCTCAGAATACTTTTAGTATACACGCTAATTACTTTTAGACAATTGTTTTTAGATTTCTTTAAATGTTTCATATGCCTATCTACTTAAGCTTCTGCAAATCATATTGAGTTATCTATTCTATAGTTGTCTAGGCTAAGGGTTCGCTTGGGATCAACATTAATTTCTAAGTGTCGGTCACATCTAGGATATAGGCTCTCAGGGTGTTGCAGGAGTTGAATGTCATGTGAGTTTCAAAAAGTAAATCTGGTCTTCTGCTCAGCACCTAGTTGATGCATGAACTTACTATGTCGTTACCAATTTCCTCCTTTTTTTTTCCAGTTGTTGCCTAGTTAAAGCGAGCGGGCAACATGGAACTTAAATAATCAATATAAAGAGAAAAAGATTTAAGTATTAGAATAATTTGAAGAAAAAAGTCATATTAGATTTCCAAAGAAATAATACTTGGGATAATTACATCAAAGGTATAATACACAAGTACCCCCTCCAACTATTACCGAAATCTCAGAGACACCTTAACTTCACTAAGGTCCTATTACCCCCTCCCCCCCGAACTCATTTATTTTGTAATTTCGTGCACCTTAGTTGCCTACATGCCACACTCTGTGACTTCACTAAGTTCAGGCGCGTAGAAGATGTTTGGAGGCAGCAGTGACCAATACAAATTGGCCACATTTAATAAAAATATTGAAAAAGAAAAATTCAACCCCACAGAGACCTGCTTCTTGTGAGGGTTCAATGAGGTGGGTGAGTAGGGGATTTTCTAGTGGGATTTAACATAGTCCGATAAAGGGTAAAGGAAATGGCAGCGCTAATGGTGGTTTCGCTGAAGCTAGGGAAGGTGATGGAGTCATCAGAGATTCTTGAAGTGGGATTTTAATGAAGCCTTGGAAATGGTTATTATTGTTGTTGTCAAAAAGGGCTTCAACTTTGTCACAATAAAATTTCATAGCGGAATTGTTATAGTTTCTCTAAGGCTTGGTTCTACCTATAGAGAACGATCAAGTCTTTCAAGCCTTTAATGTAGCAACTTTATGCACCATTGTTTCTTTGTGGATTTGGTGACAACACTTTTCAACAAGGTCAAGCAGCTTCTCCAAAGTAGAAGCCCAGGAATTCAAGATGTTGTTGTTGTCTTTTCCGGGTTGGAAACAAACTATACCCATAGGTCTGTTGCTGGCGCCACCGTACGCAGCGGTAGAAATGGCTGATAGCATGGTGGGAATTCTTTCAGGAAATGGCTCTTCCAGAGAAGAGAAATGACTGTTTTGAGTGTCCCTTTGCCTTGGTGGCGGTGGTGGTGCTGCCGTTAAGGATAATTTCTTACATGACGTATCAAGTGTCTGCCGTAATAACGGCAGCGGCGGTGGTGGTGCAAATTTTAGGTGGATTTTTTTTACGGATCCACAAAAATGTCATTGTTGATGAGGAGATTGGCTGTCAGAGAATTCTCTGGCAGTAGCATCAGCTACAGAGCATGGCTAAGCGAGAATCAACAAAAACTAAAAATTTGTTTTGCAATTCTTGAAAATTTATTTCTCTGTTGAAACTTGTATTACTAGATTGAAAATTTTAAATAATCACCTTTTTTTGGTAAGTTAAAAGTTAAAATAAAAGATTTTTTGGGAAGTTAAAAATTTTGTCACTCTGGGGTCCAGCGCATGTTTACAACTACTACAAGTTAGCAGGTTGAGTGTGCCACGTAGGCAAATAAGGTGCACCAAATTACAACATAAATGAGTTCATGGGGGTAATAGGACCTTAGTGAAGTTAAGGTGTGTCTCTAGGATTTTGGTCATAGTTGAAGGGAATACTTGTGTATTATCCCTACGTCAAATGACCATTCGGTCATTTCAATTACCAAAAAAAAATGGTCATTTGTGTATAGTCATGTATAGACACAGTATATTTCATGTATAGTCAAACTATATTTAGCTTTTGAGTGTATCATAATGTATATTCACTGTATAACTCATGTATAAGTAATCTATATTGTATACTCAACGTATACTTTCTATGAATTTTGGCAAGCTATATTGTATAGTCATTGTATATTTCCTATGACTTTTGGCTATTTTTATGTAAAATAAAACATGTCAATATTTGTTGTAAACTAATTAGTTTATGAAATTACCCAATAATACTTCACACATATTTGAGGATTGCGCGAGTGTGTCAAAGGACGTGACAGGATGGAGAATGCTAAGCTACTAAGGATGCATTGCAGATGATATAACTGTTCACGTCGAAGATCTTAATAGAACAGAAATTTTGACGAACTACCTCCATTAGCCTTGGACTAAAGAACGACGCTCTCATCTCTGGATTTAAACTCTGCTCAGCAAATTTTATTATTGATCTGCACCAGACAAAAGAAGACAAGTTTAGGAAGTTGACTATAATAATACGGCAGTCGTAAAAATAAAGAGAAGATAGAACACTGGAGGACCACAAGTCCCCATTGTATAGCTGATATGAACTCGGTAAGTAAAGATGAACCATAAAATTTCCGGCTCAATCCTTTGGAGCCATATGCCTCAATTGAAAATCTTATATTCTGATTAAATACAGCAAACAGCTACTAGTGAGACACAGCAAACAGCTAATAGTATAACACTTTTACAGAGCTTTGGTTCATTTATGAGTGTCAAAACTGCACGACATACGTAGTACTAGAGCTCACTTAATGGTGATGGAATAACACAAGGTTTGTCTTGACACAAGGAAATTACCATCAGTGATCTCCAGGCAGTGAGAAATGCAGCAAATGTGAATAAGACTCTTGGTGTCATAAACCACAAACCACTTGGGATGAATCACTTCACTAGCCCTCTTATCTGTAAGAGGTTTTGAGTAATTAATGCTTAGTGAAGTATGAAGAAAAATCCATCTGACTCTTGTGTTGGGGAAAACTTTTTGTTCCGAATGACAGAAGGCAAGAAAGAGGCCAACTAGGATGGCTAAAATAAGAAACCAATAATACAATTGACACTCTGATTTGGATAATTTTACATTGATATTCAACATTTAATATAATATTAGAAGACCGACTTCATTCATGTCCAATACTGACGTTCTAATAACTCATCTCTGAACATATCTCAAGAAAATTCCACTTCCATTGATGTTACAGAATGAATGTAATAATATTTTGATATAATGTACATGGCATATTTACAAGGACTCGCAGCAGATTTATAGGATTTCTCTTTTTTATTCTTTCCATAGTTAGAACCCAAGGCACATTTATTTTTACCTGTTACTTTTTGGAATAATATATTATACAAGTTACTCCACAATACCTTGTCTTGTAAGTGGTATCAGAGCGTACTGGGCTCAAAATTTTGGGAACCTTTCTATACATTTGAGAAAGATTTCAGTATCATGGGTCTCTCTTAAAGAGTGAGTGCCCTTCCTAACCACCACCAAAGAAGGAGACGGAACATCTTTGAAGAAACATCCCTGACAACTGTGAAAGAAGCGTGAAACACACGCCATCTGAAGTTCAACATTGCCTCTTGCGTGTTGGTGCATGGAGGCGTGTGCTCCGATAGAATCAATCACAGCTTGCATTTTCAACTTCTTCTCGTAATTAGGCACACCCCTGGTGTTCCTCTGATCTTAAAACCCTAGTTGGATGTTGAGTTCTTCACTTCCATGTGTAATTCACATCTAACACTTGACAAGTTTTAATCAGATCTCTCTTTTGCTTCTGCGACTGTTAGTTCTTGCTTGAGTGTTGGGAGTTGGTGGTGAATCTCGGATCAATGAAGCATGGTGAGAGCATTGATTTGGATCTACTTCTAGTAATTTTACTTTATCTTGATTTGGATCCAAGTTCTGCTCTTTCTCTGACTAGTTCCTTTTGCCTTGAGTTCAACTTTCTAATTTCTATCACTATTGAGGCTGCATTGTTGGCTTTTCTTGAAGGTTGGGCTGGTTGTTTGTATTTTTTCGTTGCTCAATAGAACTGCTTTTGTTAGATTCTCACTAGCAGAGACTGGTTATGATATAAATGTGTGCAGGATTCCCATGAATTTATGCCAGGTGTTAGAACCAGCTTTGGGGAAATAGCTAGAGAGGGAAGTTTCATGTGTAAAGGAGGAAAATTCTCAACCGTTCGCCATCATGAAAAAGAGAGGAAACTATCTAAATGGGCAGGGGGGAAATACCTTAGTTCTGGAAAGTTTCTGGGGAGTTTCCTTTGAAATAAAGGAGGAGGAGTTTATTGAATTTTACTTGACACTGAACATTAGTAAAATGGGGGCATGAGGGCGAGGGGGAGACAAAGTACTAAAACAACATACCTGGTGTGATCCCACAAGTGGGGAAAGGGGAAGGTAGAGTATATGCAAACCTGACCCCTACCTTGTGAGATAGAGAGGTTATTTCCGATAGACCCTCGGCTCAAGAAAGTTTTCAAAACAGGTTTAAAAATACAAGGTGAAAGTTGATGAAAATACTAAGAAAAGAGAAATATTGACAGCAAAAGAACAACAATAATGATAAAAAGAAAAATTGGAACAGGTAACAGTAATGATAAATTAAAGAATAAGATAATAAGAAAATAACAATGATGATACTAAAAAGGAGAAGAGGGAGCAGATAAGGTACTCCTAGTTAGAAACATGCTCTCCTACAAAAAAGAGAGAAATCCATCAACTACCTGGTAACCTTTTACCTTAATCTTCAGCCTTCATGCTCACCTATCTAGGGCCATGCTCTCGGTGAGCTAAAAATGTACCATGTCCTGTCTAATCATGTTACCTCAATTCTTCTTCGGTCTACTTTCACATCTCTTTAGGCATCATTGAAAACCCCTCGCACCTCCTCATCGGAGCATTTGTGCTTCTTCTCTTCACATGTCCGAACCATCTCAGCCTCTCTTCCCTCATGTTGTCCACCACAAAGGTCACTCCCACCTTGCCCCATATATCTTTATTTTTTATCTTATCTCTCTTAGCATGACCGTGCATAAACATCCTCATTTTTACTACTTTCATCTACTGTCCAACACTCTGCCCAAACAACATAATTGGTCTCACAAACACTTGTAGAACTTACCTTTAAGTCTAGGTGACACATCTTTATCACATAGGACGCAAGATGTGTGTCTCCATTTCATCTACGCCTCTCCAATACGATGTGTGACATCACCGTCTATCTCTCCACTTTCTTAGATTATTGATCCAAAATACTTGAAGCATTTGCTCTTAGAGATGACTTGTATATCAATTCTTACTTTCATCTATGCCTCATGCATTGATGGATATTAAGATCATTAGAATGTAAGGCAGAATAATGACCCAACCAAAAGGGGGTCATCATTAGGGTAGGAATAAGGGAATGAAAGCCAGATCTTCTTTGGCATTTGGACATGAAGTTGAAATTTTGTTTGGACATGCAATTTGGATTTCAAACGTTGTAGTTTGTCTCACAAACATGAAAATCCACAATCTGTGAAAATTATCAAAACTTCCCCAACTCTTATATAATCTTACTAAATGAGCAAGCCATTCATAAATAAGGTATCAAAATATCATAAAACATTGCATTAATAAATCGCATAACTTCATCTTCCTTTTTAAAATGGGGAGGACTTGATGTGACTACTACTAGACCTCCAACCCAGAGACACTCTATAAACAGTATGAGCAGATAACCCTTTCCCTTCTCAAATATTTGCTACCATATGTTATCACAAACTACCATGTACACATAATTTTACAAAAATCTAGTGGTCCAATAAGTCATGTTAGAAACTATTCTTTAATATAATTCTGCCAAATGGTATGGAACATCTCTTCACGTCAAGAATGGTTCTTTTTTGCAAAATTTAAAATTATCGGTCAAGTTTTAAATTTTAAAAAAAAAATGACATCATTATACTTCAAATTGAAATTCTACCTTTTAGGTGAGTTTGCGATTTGAAATCATATTTAAAGTTGAAGTTTTGTTCAACTGTCATAAACAATCACAAGTTTCAGATCAAAACTTCAAATTTGAAGTCCAAGTGGCCTCCAAAATGGAGGCAATTAGGGATGTTATTTTGAGAAGGGGGATACGATTATATATCAGATCAGGTTAGTGGGGAGTAATTCTTTTAAAATGGGGTTGAAAGGAAGATAAAAAGTATGGAGGTGAAGAATGCATTTATGCTAGTTGCTAGATCCAAATACACCAAGAATGAGATGGAAGAGGGGTTTATGAGAAGTAGAGCAGTAGGGAGGGGTCAAAGATGAATTTTCTATAAGATATGGCGGTGACATTAGGGCACTGGATATTTCGTGCGTTATAAGGCATTGTATACTTCATGAGCTTATATAGGAAGGTGTGGAGGACAGGTACTAGGGTAGAAGGTGAGGGTAGGTAGTGCAATGTTGTCTTGCTTGGGGTGGTTGGTGTTTGCCATTGTGCTAGTTGTATTATTGTTGTTGTGTTTGATATCCATCATTATTATTATCATTTTCGATAATCTATCCTAGTAATGTTGTTTATTGTGTTGCGATTATTGCATTGCGTTGCGATTATTGCACTATGTTGCTGTTGTTGCTCCCTTCTAATAGACTTTGCATTGTTTCCTTGTGACGTGCTATATTTTGTTCTTTGTATTTGGAATTGCTGCATTTGAGTCGAGGATCTTTCGCTAAGGTCCATGTACATTTTACCCTCCCAAACCCCACTTGTGGAGTGAAACTTGCGGGATTTCACTATGTATGTGGTTGTTGTTGAAGTGTCCCAAAAGAGAGCGGGTTGGAGGGTGGTGTCTAAGGTTATGGAGGAGTTCCGGAAATTTATTGACAACAATTTTCTTATTGATCTCCCCTTGAAGGTGGTACGCTCACTTTGGCAGAGTAGAGGATTTAACATCTAGACAGAGGCTTGATGGATTTTTAACCTCCACCTAGGAAGAGCCCCAAATGTGTCACAGATTCCCCTTTTGAGACCTTGGACAGAAATCTGGAGAACTAAAATCCCCATGAAGGTCACAAGTTTTGTTTGGTTGGTGATTAGGAAAGCTTGTTTAACACAAGATAAGTTGCAAAGAAGAGGTCTTCAGATTTGTTCATGATGTCTATTATGTGGCCATACAGCTGAAAATAATGAGCACCTTTTAAGATTTGTATTTTGTGTGTCAAATGAGTTATGCCTGGATCAGCATAGGATCTTCTAAGCAGCTGAAAGAGTGTGGGGGAAAAGAAGTGGAGATGAAGGTTGGTGGCAGGTTATCCCTGCTTGTATACAGTGGGTAATTTGGAAAGGAAGGAATTCAAGATAACTTGAAGACATTAGCAGTCCTATCTAGAAGATTAGAATAAACAGTCTTAGTCTACTCATTTTTCGGTGTAAACAGAACAGGTGGGGATATATAGATGTAATGACCTAGTTGGTCATTTTTGGCCTTATCCATGAAAATTACCGTTTTACCCCTTTCGTAGGTTGCTTTGGGTCTACTTTGAACTATCTGTATTGTTGGAATTAAAATCCTGAGATTTAAAAATAGAAAATATGACTTTTTGTACCATTTTGAGTTTCGGGTGTCGGATCGAAGATTTGTCGATTCCATTAGCTCCGAAACATCGAAACTGGTCTATGAGAAGTTACAGAACTGAATTTTGAGTTAAAATGAGGTTTTTAGGCCCAAAGTTGTGTTTTGAGTTGTTTCTGGCACCAAAGTTTGACTTTGGTCAACATTCGAAGTTCGAAAACTCGGATCGAAATTCCGACAATTCCAATAGTTCCGGACGGTAAAACTAATGCTAGAAATGGCCATGTCACATTTTTCAGAGTTGTCGAGGACAGTTTTGGTATTTTGAGTTTTAAACTAGTTTATACGAGTTGCATAGGTAAATGTGGCGAGGAGGCCTTGAAATCAATTTCTGATGATTTCGTTGAGTCTGGATCGCTCATTCTGGCATGGATACATATTTGATTTGTGTAATTCTGATTCCGAATGAGTATCGAGGGTCCATTCCGAGTAGGGAATTCGTGGAGGTTTTGTGGCATTTCCCTTTCTTGCGGGATAGACTTCGTATTTGTGGAGTACACGTGTATGGTCCTCCTTCCTATTTCTTCTCCGCGTGGAGGTCTTTTGGTAAGTCCTTCTTCGCGTTCGCAGAGTGTATTGGTAACTGAACTGTATTAAACCCGAGAGTCACCATTTTCACTCCATTTTCGAACTTTCAAAGCTTTTGGGGTGATTTTGAAAGAGGATTTTCGAAGGATTTTGTTGGGTAAGTATTTCTATCACTCTTTTAATTATTTTCCATGAGTTTTATCTTGATTTTGCCTTGAATTTCATGAATTTGGATGTCCAAAATTGGGGATTTTTAGCCTATGATTTCAAAACTTTAAATGATGATTTCTCATTCAATTTGAACTCTATTTTAGTGGGATTTCACCCACGGACTCCATTTTTCGTGTAGAACCTGATTTTAAAGTCAATTTCCAGATTCAGGAACTTTGAATTTTAGCCCTAAATTTGACCATTTTGCCCCTAAGCCTAGCCAATACAAGTATCAAAATGCACCTCTTGACGCGTAGTATCTTTTGTTTTCAGTGATTGATCGATTAGGGGATCGTTTTGAGGATTGAGTTGATTGAAAGCTAATGAATTGTTTAGCTCTTTATTATTTTTGGTGTAAACAGAAAATTTTAGGTCAGGCAGAAGATCTTTTTGATGTAATTGACCATCTGTGACAAAAAGCTCAGATAGAATGCATTATGGTGTAATTTTTTTTTGATAGGGGGACTACTTTAAAGTAGTATACCTTGTGGATATATATATAAAAGGAAATTACCATTCAAAAAAAAAAAGCTTGTCCGGTGTGGTCTCAGCATTGAGGTAGGTTCGGCTAACCTTTTTGGGACTGAATTTGAGTTATTGATTATGTTTATGTGGTAATTGTGAGATCCAAACTGAATCATGAGTAAATGGATTGATATGTTGGAATATTGATGGAAATGTGATCCCGGTTAGACCGAAATTTGAGTAAATTGTGATCCTATTGGTAAATTGAGATGAGATATTGTGAATTAAAATAATTTGGGATGTTAAATGTGATAATCTGAGACTTGTGATATTATTTGGGTAATTTGTGGTAATTTGATGGCTTATGAGGTATTTTTGAAGATCATGTGTATATTTTGGACGAGTAAGGTCCGATATTATTGGTATACTTGTATATTTGGGACGAGTGAGGTCCGGTATTGTTGGTACTCTTGACTATTGATATAATTATGATGATCTGAGACATGTTGATGATTTGGGCACTAGTTGTGACACTTGATATTGTTCTCTATAACTATTTGAGACTCATATATCGGTATTCTTGTCATGATGTCATTATTTATATACATGCATATCTGGATTGTATCATTGTCTTGTATTTATCCCAGATTGCATTGTACCCTCCCTTGACCCGAGTAGGTGACAAGGTTGAGATACTATGACACCCCTTGATCACGGGCAGGTGACAAGGTTGATATATTGTGAAATCCCTTGACCACGGGCAGGTGGCAGGTGGCAAGGTTGAGATATTGTGGTACCCCTTGACCACGGGCAGGTGGCAAGGTTGAGCCATTGTGATATTCCTTGACCACGGGCAGGTGGCAAGGTTGTGAGATACTTATATATGGCTTGATGAGTTCCATGCATTGTATTCATCTCTCATTATATTGTAGCATTGGTGGTTGTGGAGGCCTTATCTTATCATTATGTTTATTTTAATTGTGCACTAACCTTTTTGGATGCAGGTGATAGTATTCTTCGTTATTACATACTTGTTCGATATCTCTTACCCAGTCAGTTGAACCTACTGGGTACATTTTGGTGTACTCACCCCTACTTTGTTTTCTCCTTGTAGATCGAGCACAAGGACCCGCACAGGATAGTTGATTCATTCTAGTTGTGTTGTTATCCATCTATCCAGACCTTAGCCGGTGAGACTCAGACTTCGAGTCACCGCGGATCTTTGAGATTTCTTTTGTTACTTTCTATTTTGGACTTTGTATCAGATATTATGAGACAACTTTGTATTTTCGTTCGAGACAATTGTATTTACTCTTCGGTACTATTTTAGATGCTCTTGTACTCATGACTCCAGGTTTTGACGTGACAATTGGAGAATTAGTAGATTTAATTGGCAATATATAAGTTTTCATCTTTTGAATAAGGGCTCTTGTTTTAATTGTAAGTATATTTTAGTAAAGTTCTGAACTTGGCATTTTTTTCAGGTGCTAAGTAATGGTTTAATACATACAAGGGAAAATTACGCTCAATGACTATTTTTGAAAATATTTACCCACATAACTCATACTTTGTGTATAAACACATGATTTAAACCATATTTGTGTATAAACACCTTTTATACGCTATTATACACTTTATACAGGGTTGACACGTTACGTATAATGATTTTCCCCAGGATATAATGTTTTCTAATATTGTATATTGGGCTACGTGATGTAAATATTTTCAACAGATGTATATTCTTGAAAATCTCCCCATACAATTGGTTATCTTTTGACTCAAAACCACATCATTGGATGAAATATTATTAGAAAGAAATGCTTAACAGTAAAGAGAGCTAATTCATTTATTTATAAGAGTGTCTATTTTTCTCTTTACAACAGAGAAACTAGTAACCTGGCTCACATTAAAAACTAAGTGAATAACGGGCCCTCCCCTTTACCCTTCTCCCCTTAAATGACAATATTTTGTCCCCACAAGTTAGAACCCGTCACATGCATCGAACACACATTAATTTGCACTCTCACCACCGACCAAATCCTTGGGAAAATTTCTCTAATATTTTGTTGATATAAATTTTATCACCATTTTATTTGAATCGCATTTTATTATGTTTAAATATACACAATCAAAGTTCAGATCTAGAGACAGGATCTTAATATAGAGATGTGTATACGAATTCAGATGTCTAAATCTTAATTAAAAAAAAATGTACACTAAGAAAAAGATTGATATTTCAGATAACACCCAAAGGTCTGGTCTAGTGTTCAATGAAGTTCTCAACGAAAGCGAAACAAAGCACCCAAAGGTCTGGTCTAGTGGTCAATGAAGTTCTCAACGAAAGCGAAACAAAATAATAGGTGATCTTTTCTTATTTTCCCTAGCCTTGGTGGGTAGAGTTACCCGCTACCTGTGTTGCTGGGAGCGTGCAAGTAAGCTTGACCACCACCGTCATCAAAAAAGATTGATACTTTGCATGTTAAGCAATACGAGAGCCTTCAAGTCAGATAAATTTAAGTGATACATTATGATATTGACAACAAGTCAATAGTGATAGAGAATGGTTACATTTCCTACTTTTTGAACTATTCACGAAAAGGAAATGAGCAACTTACCCACAAAGTATGACAACTGGATGCTTGTCCGTCTCCATAACATCCATAAATTGGGATTGTATAGCATCAGGCACCTAATGAGAAGTAACAAAACTTCACCCCATGTGCAGAACCACAGGAAATGGAATCACAACAGAATGTGAAATAGAGTATTTCAAAGATTTGTGTTTACAACCCAGAAACTCATAGAAACCACTAATGCAGCGTAAGCAGATCCGGGGTGTATACTAGAGCATGTTTATATTTATAATGGAAAAGAGAAATGAACCAATATATGCACACAAATCAGTGACCCCTCCCTATATTTGCCTAATCATGCATCAGCCTATCTGCTTCCTATCCCAAAGAGACGTGTTAAAGAAGGGGGACTCTAAGGCCAGGGTGCAGATCTTAAAATCATATCAAATAGTTTTGAAGGTAAGTTACTGCCCGTTATCATTAAGCTAAAAGGTTAGGCTAGCCAGCACACTGATGGCATTCAGAACAACAATGATAATCAATCAGTAATGCTGTCTCAAAGGATTTCCAGAATCAACATTATCCCAGCATAAAAATCTCTCCAAAAAAATCACCAGCATAAAAAAGGATTTTTGTTACCAATGGTGTTTCACCCTGTCCTTCATCAGCTATAACATGCCCAGTTATTAACAAAAGTGAGTAGAGCTCTTCCAAAGTTTGAGTTGGATCGCTAAAGCCTCTGCCCTACACATGAAAAGAAGAAAATGTGGCTTATACCCAGCAGCTTATACACATGTACATATAGTTAGCGGACTTATAGACTGTCCAAGGAAAGGGATTTCAAAAATTGCTATATTAAAAAAACAATTGGACAACATAAAAGGGGGGGAATGTGAAAAATGAGATGCTCAATACATCCTGCAAAAATTGCCTACATGTCTACAAATAATTACATAAAGGAAAGTTCAGCAAGTCAGCATACCTGTATGAAGAATATACTGGACTAGCAAAAACCATAAACATAATTTTACTGGACATGCAGTTGATCCGAAATTGACTCATCTAACATGAAAAGAGAGACTTCACAGGCACGCAAAGCAAAAAAGACCAACACAAATGGAAAATGGAGCAAAGATCTCCTGGGGAAGAGTTTGGAGATATGAAATGCAGATAGACAATAATAGTGGATGAACAATTAAACACCTAGATGATGGTATCACTTCT
The DNA here is from genome assembly GCA_038996855.1 of Solanum aculeatissimum. Classification (NCBI taxonomy): domain Eukaryota; kingdom Viridiplantae; phylum Streptophyta; class Magnoliopsida; order Solanales; family Solanaceae; genus Solanum; species Solanum aculeatissimum. Next base: position 10,484 of record JBCEWC010005249.1, on the reverse strand, counting down.
AGAAGAAAGACTAAGGCAGCAGGTTGATTGAGTTTGACATGTAACAGTATTTTAAAAAATATAATTTTTTTAAGGAACTCAAAGATTTGTACGGATAACTAAAATACTGAGAAAAGCTAAAGGATGCTCATAAATATAAAAAGATAATACGTTGAAAAGATAAATTCTGAAAGAGGAAAAGTTTGCTAGTAGAAATGTACAGTCTGAATGACCATACAGCTCCCCAAGCACAAAACAACAAGAAATCAAGGCGACGAAGTACCTGTTGTAGATGGGCAAATTTCTCAGAGAAGAGCCGCGTCAGTAAGGGAACAGTAACATTAATAGCTGCTCGAGCAATAAGTGCATACGAACTTAATCTTTCATCCATCGCTAGAAACGAAAATAAGACAGAATAAGTAATAAGAGTAAAGAACAAAAGAAAAGAAAAAAGCAAACAACTACGAAGATATAAAGGATAACAAAGTAGGACAATTGAAACGTCATAATAGACATTACAAAAGAGGAAACGAAAGAAGAAGCTTAATTAATGAATGAATGAAACATATTCAACTACCAGCAATAGAAGCCTGAAGATAATCAGCCTCATTCTCATCACTGAAGGCTGATGCAGAAGCAGCTGCACAAGGGATCATGTTACAAAAGTAACCAAGACAGTAAGAACTTTAAATCAAGATTTATATTCGTACTAGATCTACAATTACCTCTCAATTCAGACTCTACAATCAGGCCAAAGAGATGAGATGCAGCACTAATCCCTTCCGAAGGAATAACCGCATGGCTAATAGAACCATCCAAAGGCTGAAATGTTGTACATAAAATGTCTAAACATAAGAGTACAGCTATGTAAAAGACTATAAGTGTAAGTTTGTGTATGGGTCACACACAAATACATATATATGTGTGTGTGCGTACGCGCACATGCACGCGCGTGTGTGCACGTGTATATTATGATCTCCATCTGAAAAGCTTCATTTTATGTGATAGGGTTGCCTCGGACTTCTAGGGATATCGACAGTATTTGGATCATCGTTAATCAATTGACAAAGTCGGCCACTTTCTCCCAATTCAGCCTTCCTTCAGTGCAGAGCGGCTGGCTCGTATTTATATCCGGGAGGTGGTTCGTCTTCATGGGGTGCTTGTCTCTATCATCTCAGACCGGGGATCTCAGTTCACTTCTACTTTAGGGAGAACTTTTCAGAGAAAGTTGGGTACCCGCATTGATCTCAGCACAACCTTCCACCCACAGACTGATAGCCAGTTAAAGTGCAATATTCAAGTCCTTGAGGATATGTAGCATGCCTGTGTGTTAAGAGTTTGACCCTCGGGCTCTTCAAAATGGTCAAGGGTACATGTCAGATTCTCAAAAAGTAGTGTGTTTAGGAGAATCTAACATGGGTGTGGCATCAAAAAGAAGAGTCCTCACAACTTGGCCTACGACTTACATACACCAGCTTGAGTGAGTGTTTGAATAGGAGTAGGAAATGATTGTATATAATCTCCTACATGGATAAGGATTAGAATGTAGTGTCTATAAATACAATTCAATGTAATACTGTAGTCAACACAATTCAATAATACTTTTCTCTTTTATTTCTTATAACATATAAAAAAATTAATTAAATAGTAAAAACATGCAGCTTTAACTTTCACTTTTAGCAATTAGTTTCTTCTACTTTATTATAAATCTTATTTCTAGACACTAGCAAATAATCTAATTACATTTCATCAACTTAAATAACACTTCACGAGCAACATCTAATGTTTAGTGCTACTCTCTTAAAGAGGGAGCCTTTGGTCGCGATGGCGCACACACTATCGTTTTGGTGCTACAACTGAAATGTTGCATAAGTGAGACGAAACATTCAATCGACACTGCCACTAACTTCACCGCGTAAATGCACCTCAAACATGCCTAAAAATATCATGCCCATAAATTTTCCAGTAACATTAGTGGAAGCTTCGAAGCTGATTTGAAAACAAGACATTCATTCTGTGACATGAGGCTCCAGCTTAAAACTTTGAAATTATACCAAATCATACATAAGGAAATACCATCAAAAGTGTAGTCCAAGTGTCCAACAAGATATCACGTGCTACCCAGCTCCATGTCTCCTCTTCAGCATGGTTTGCCATAAGGTCTTTAATGACTTCACACATTAGGGCAGACAACAAACTAAGAGTGCCATAAGACCTGAGAATTAAAGTAGAAGTTATATTAACATAATCAAATATTCTCAACCAGAGAAAACTTAAGGATAACTATTAAACTGCAATAATAAAGCATGAGTGTTGATGGTTACATTACAAATAAACAAATAAATAAATATATATATATATATACTCCCTCTGTCTCATTTTATGTAGCACCCTTTCCTTTTTGGTCAATCCTAAAAAGAATGTCACCTTACTCTTATTGGAAACTATTTACCATTAAAATTCTCTTTTTACCCTTAATAAAATGATTCTCAGCCACACAAATATCTAAGAATGATTTTAGACCACAAGTTTTAAAAGTCTTCCTTTTTTCTTAAAAGCGTGTCAAGTCAAAGGGTGCCACATAAAATGGGACGGAGGGAGTATATGTATATATAATGTGACCTTAGACTTCAACAGTTCATCAAAAACAGCAGGGTGGTTACGGCTGACCTTATAGACTTCAGGAGTTCATCAAATACTAGCAGGTTGGTTACAGTTGCCATGTATAGTAAGGCTCGGCATCCGTCAAGGAATTCACTGGACAAAATTGAAAAATAGGTCAAGCATAGCACATTAATAGAAAATATGCAGGATTGGTGCCAATGTTAACCTTTCACTTTTTCCATTCTCTATTGCTTTTGAAACGACATCAGGGGGATCTATCCATGCAATAATTCCAGATAAGAGATGCAGAAGGTGCTGTTTTTGAGTATTCCCATCATCTGCATACATGTAAAGAGGTATACCAAATGAGTACCCAAAGGTACCTCAACAGCAACATACCCAGTGTAATCCCACAAGTAGCTTCTGGAGAGGGTAGGATGTACGCAGACCTTGCCTCTAGCTTTACCTCAAGTTCTCATGATCCTCGAGGTGTCAAAATAAGTGTTCAATAAGAGGACAAAGATGAGAAGAAAAGGCTCTAAAAAGATAATAATGGTATTTAAACTAGATCATAGGTTTGTAATTGATTACTTGTGAGATACTGCCTTCCTCGTGATCAGTGGAGGATCAAAGATTTGAAGAAAATGGGTGCACTATTATAAAGGAGTGAATCCTGAATTCATGTTTGATAGATTCAACGTTTAGGTTCTTACCATTGAAATCATTACGCTTTTGAAATTATAGGTTCAAAATTATTATATATTATTTTGAAATTTTAGCGTTCTTTTAAACATATAGAATCTTAGAATCTATACTCTCTGTCAAAAATGTTGGGATCAGTTGAACCCATTGATAAAGGTGATATATTCAACTATATAAAAATTTACAGTGACAAAAGGGAGAATAGGAATCTAAATGTGTTGGACATGTGAATTTTAAAGAACAAGCCAAAAAATAATAATAATAAAGAATACTTAATTAAAACATAAAAGGAAACATCACACATACCCATGCCTGGGGTGGGACCTAATTCTAGAAAAGAAAGGAAAAAACACACACAAGCCTCACTTATAGAGGTGCACTTGATAACCATTGCCACCACATGGCTCTCTGAGTTTGAGTGCACACATAAATATTCAAGTACTTTTGAAGAGCTACAATATTGTTATACATGATCTGTGAAGGGAACATGGGTGCACATGAACCCATGCCCACCACATAGATATGCACTGCTTGTGATAAGATAAGAGGTATAGTAGGGGAGAGAAAGTTATAAACATAGTTCAAAGGTTACCTTTTAACAAAAAGCTTTGAGAAGTTTCATCTTTTTGCGCAAGAAAAGAATTTGATTGGGTTTCAAAATTACAAATCTTCCAGCATATTATTACAAGTTTCCAACTTTTCCTAAGAGATTATTGAAATAATAATTACATGAAGTTAAGCCAAATCAATTGCAAAAAAAAGGAAATAAATGGTAAAAGGCTAACGATATAATTCTTTTAAACAAACTGAATGATTCTGGAGATTATTAAAATAATAATTACATGAAGTTAGCCAAATCAATTGCAAAAAGAGGAAACAAATGGTAAAAGGTTAACGATATAATTCTTTTAAACAAACTGAATGATTCTGAGATTTATCAGGCATGAAATAAGAGTGGGATTTGAAGTCCAGGTCCAGCATAACATAGTATATTAGTCTGGAAGATTTCCAGCTTCAAAAGCATTCACCTTTTTAGGGTACTATCGATATGATATATACTCAATTAGGGTAAATGAACAAGTTGACAATTATGAAGAGTAATCCTCAATTTCAATCAAAGATGTCTCACATCAATCACAGGAGTTGGGAATGATGCAGTAAAAGAAAAGTAATGACAAAGTTGATGGCAAACTAATATGAGTACCAGATGGAAATATTGTTCCAGACAAGGAGTAGAACTGAATTATAAGCTTTCGAGCAGAGACTGCAAGAGGGCAATCAATCCAGTATCCTTCACATGAAAACTTCTGCCTCAGTGCCTCATAAAAGCTCAAAAGCCACCCGATGTGACCACTTGACAGAAGTATACTCCGCCAGGAGGATCCGGGCTACAAATAATGAAAAGAGCAAACACAAATTATTAAAAAAGATTAGTAGCTAAAATGCCTAGTGGAAACAATCTAACATCTGACAGGAAAAATAGAATCAATAGGTATTTTAAAAGAATGAACATTTTATCATTATGAAGAAGAAAACCAGGTATTGTAGAGCAAAACAAAATCATTAAGTACATAGAGCTAACAAGTGGAGGTGAAGATCAATGAAGTAAACCAATGGGTTAGCAACATATGTAATCCCTCCATCCCACTTCTGGTAGTAAAAAAATTGATTTTATAACTTATTGCACCCTTAACCAAACACACAACAATACAGCAAACTAAACCTTCTGTAAAGAATATCCCATTGCTTGTATGACCACAACTCCACTATTTGATTGATACAAACCAGCTAGATGAGTACCTAGATCAAGTTGCAAGCAAAGAGATCCAAGTGCAACAACAACATATCCAGAGTGGTACGACAAGTGGGGTCTAGGGAGAGTGAGTGTACGCAGACCATAACCCTATCTTTGTAGGGTAGAGAGGTTGTTTATGATAGACTCTCAGCTCAAGGAAACGATTTCAGAACAGGTATGATGAAAAATGCAAAAACGACGACAATTTTGAAGACAAAAGAAATAAAGATAACCAAAGTAAAATAAAAAATAGTAGTAATAAAATTGAAGAATAAGATACTGCTTACATAATAGTAATAATACTGGCAATGGAGCAGGTAGGTGTCATGCTCTAGGCTAGAACCATGCTCTACCACTGGGAAGATAGAAATTGCTCTCTGTTTACCTAATCCTCCACCTCCATGCGCCCCCCCCCCCAAACACCAATGTCATGTCCTTGGTGAGCTGGTCTAAACACATCTTCCTAGTTCTTCCTAAGTCTTATCTCTGCCTCAATCTCTGCATACACCTATCACTACCAGCCATTGAAGCATCTGTCTTCTTCCTTTTCACAAGCCTGAACCATCTGTCTCGCTTTCCACATATTGTCTATCACAGAGGCCACTCCCAATTTGCCCTGTATATCTTTTCCAATCCTGTCTTTGCTAGAATGCTCACAAATCCATCTAAGCATCCTTATTTCTGCTACATTCATCTTCTAAAGATAGAGTTCTGACTAGCCAACACTCAACCCCGTATAACAAAGTCTTCTTTATTAGATTATTTTGAGTTCTTTGTTAGCTTAACTATACGCCTAGGTAAGTGGGCCGATTTGGAAAGGACTTTGGGTTTCTTTTCTAGTATAAAAAATCTTCCAAAGGTGTAAAAACCCTCAACAACCATCATCGTTATAAATAGATTGTTACTCTTTATAACAAAGAACTATTTTCCTCGAGTTCTTCTTGAACTTGCAATATCGAGATGTGTTTACTTATCGCGGGTCATGTTTACTATTTGATAGATTAAGTTCTTTCTTTTTTTTAAATCCTTGATTCCATACTTTGGGTTTGATATTCGTTGGTTGTGATAGATTAAGTTCATTTTTTTCCAAACACCAGTTTACTTTGCATTTTTATTATATGGACAAAGGTTTAAGTTTCAATTAGTTGGATTTGTGTTCAAATCCTACCCTTAAATGCTTCCTTGATGTAGACTTACTTTTGAGAAAGTTAACAAGTTAATATAGATATTTAGCACAAAGACCATGTTAAGAGCCATGTCTACAACTTACAAAAGCCAACTAAAATCCCAAAAATAAATCTTTTTTTCTACTTGCAAATATTTTATACTGCCTAACAGAGATTCTATGTCATTTACAAAATTCCTTTGCACCAAAAATAAAACAACATAGGTTGTTCATCTTGAATGTCTTAATTAGTGTGTTAACTCCTTCAAAATATTGTGAGTCCTTTCCTTCCAAAAATGTTGAGTCTTTTCCTTCCAAATACTCCATCATATGCACCCAAGTATGATTTCCCACCAACTATCCTGATTTACAACTTCTCATTGATGTTCCAACAAGCTAACAAGTCTCCAAGTGTCTTTAGGCATGATCATTTTAAGCCTTTGATATCAAGAAACAACTCCCGTCACATTTCAGTCAATTTAAAATGCACAAAAAGATGATTGTTGATCTCTAATTCCTTCCAACATAAATAACATTTAGAACAAAGTTGCATCCCACATCTCTTAACTTTCCTCTGTCAAACAGAAGGAAGCTTGACTTACCATACTGTTTACTAGTGCTACCTATATACCTGCTGCCCCTCTTGATTAAAACTTGAATATACTGATTTCACCATATAATTTTGTTTTCACGATCTTCTCCAAATCAATTTATCCCCCTCATAATAGGTTCTCTGAACTGCTGTAAATGGATTAAAAATTCAGTAAACCTTGTAATCTCCCATGTCATTTAGGGATCTTCTCAAGTTGAAAGTCCACCTTCTTGACTCCCTACGCTACTCGGACTTGGTGAGGGTGACTGATATAGATGTGGATCTAGAGGTTGGATCATTCATGATCTAAATTTTAAGATTTGTAGTAGGAAGCTCAAGTTACAGAACAAAAGTCTGCTAAGCAAGTGGCTATGGAGGTACAATTAAGAGGAGCATGCTCTATGGAAAGAGATGATACAATACAAATTCGACAGGGAAGGGCAATGGTGCTCAGGTGTAGTAACAAACACTTATGAAGTTAAAGAGTATGGAGGACTATCAGATGCTTTTGGCCGGCTCTAAAAGTTAAAATGCAAAAGTTAAAGGGCCGGGGGGATAGAAGACTGGACTGGTCAAGGATCTCTTTAAAGTTTGTTTCCTGGACTTTATTCTATCACTACGCATCCAGATAGCAAAATCAGTGAGTTGTGGTCTCAACAAGGGTGGAATTTGGTATTTAGAAAGATGTTAAATGACTGGGAGATAGAAGGGGTAAGTGGACACCTGCATATGATAGAAGGCTTTCACGCACTAATTTGGAAACAGACAGACTATTATGGAGACAACACCCAAATGGAAGATTCTCTGTCAACAAATAGTATAAGTGGGGTCTATCCGTAAGTGAGGAAGGATAACAGGACCATTGAGTGTCGTTTGGAAGAGTGTGGCTCCTACTAACGTGAAGCGTTTTGTCTGGTTGGTAGCTAGGAGAGCCTGTTTGACTCATGAAGCATTACAGAAAAGGGGCATAAGCATAGCCTCTAGATGTTTGCTATGCATAGAGGCACTACAAACACTTATTTTTGCATTGAAAAGGAACAACATAAGTATGGGCTTTATTCTTCAATTTAGTTAGCCAAAACTGGGGTATGCCAGAAAACACAGCATGCCTATTGAGTTGTTAGATCAGAAGGGAGGCAGCAAGAGTCAAAAGAAGTGGTGAAGGACGGTACCTGCTTGTATCTGCTGGAATAATTGGAAGGGAAGGAATTAGAGAATTTTTGGAGGAAAAGAATGCTCAATACAGAAGATTAAGTGGAAAGTAATTACTTCCTTAGGTTTTTGGTGTAAAGAACAAAATATAGAAGAGGAAATTCAATTAGTGGATTTCATAGGTTCTTTGTAAGTATTTTTGTTTTTTTTCTCCCTTCTCTTTTACTACTTTTTGGAGATGGCCAGCATAATCCTCAATGTTGAGGAATACAAGTCAGCAGTTTCAAAAATAAGATTCAGCAATACAAATCAAGGTACGGATATGGGTGCGTGGATTCAGCAAAAATAATCCAAATGTCTAAAAACTGGAGTTTTAAAAATATGCCCAAACTATGGTGGACTATTTGGAAGGAAAGGAATGCATGAATCTTTGAGAGCAAGTAGAGATTTGTAATTATTATTAAATACAAATGCATCCCCTTACTTTTTTGGTGTAACATGGCTATTGCAAATGATATAGAAGCTATGATAGACTTTTCGAGTTTGTTGCACATTCACCTGTAATATCTTTGAAGTACCTTCTTGTTGTGGATTTTTTAAGGCAAATATCTTTCAGCGATTACAAAAGTGAGTATGATTTCACCATATCCTTTATTTTGATTTTAGAAATCATTTTGTTTTTCTCGAATTTTTCAATTGATTTGTGGTCAAAGTACCCAAAATCGATTGACCATCTCCAGTACGAATCCCACACCCATGTCGTGTTGACGTGGGTGTGGCACCTAAAGTGAAGAGTCCATGCAACTTTGTTGACTCCACCATTCCTCTATGGTGGCTGGAGAAGTCATGACCATCATGCCAATTGTCATCCCAAAATAAAACTTTCCCATCTTGATATCTGCATTGGCTGAAAAAGTTGGACAAAGATTCCTTATACTTTTTCACAAGCTGAAGTCACTGTTTTTAGAGAGTCCGGAGCCAAAAGGACAACATACCCAGTGGGATCCCACAAGTGGGGTCTGAGGAGGGTAAAATGTATGCAGACCTTTATCACTACCTCATAGAGATAGAGAGGTTGTTTCTAGAAAACCCTCATCTCAAAATATCAAGCCCCATGAGCATAAGATACTAGGTATCAGGAAAAAATAAAATTAAAAAATGACTGAAGTGGAAAGCACATGATAGTATATGAATATAATAAAAGTAACAAATGTAAGACGACAATGACAACACAAAATATAAAGAAACGACTGATCCTACTAACCTACTATATAACAAGGCCAGACACTCATACTACCCCTACTAGCCGTCTAACCTTCTACCCTAATACGTGACCTCTACTCCTTCATATCTAAGGTCATGTCCTCGGTGATTTTGCCAAATCCTGTCTAATCACCTCCCCCTAATACTTTTTCGGTCAACCTCTATCCCTCTGCGTATAAATCCAACCTCTCGCACCTCCTAATAGAAGCATCAGCACTTCTTCTCTGCACACCCAAACCACCGCAGTCTCACTTCTCTCATTTTGTCTGCCACAAGGGTCACCTCTAACTTCCCCCGAATGATCTCGTTCCTAATGTTATCCCCCTTGGTATGTCCACACACGTCCAGCTCAACATTCTTATCTCCGCGATCTGCATCTTCTGAACATGTGAGTTTTTTATTGGCCAGCTCTCCACCTCATATAGCAAGGACGGTCTAACCAACATTTCATAACCTTACCTTTAAGTTTAGGTAGTATCTTCTTATCAAACAATACTCTAGAAGCAAGCCTCCATTTCACCCATGCTGCCCCAATACGATGTGTAACATCATCATCGATATCGCCACTACTCTAGATGATGAACCCAAGATATTTAAAGTTATCTCTCTTGGAAATAGATTGATTTGCAAGCCTCTCTTCAATGTCTGCTTCATCCCTCACGACACTGAATTTGCACTCCAAGCATTCTGTTTTGGTTCTGCTCAGTTTGAATCCTTTGGCTTCCAAACTATGTCTCCAAACCTCCAATCTATTATTACCTTTAGCCCGAGTGTCATCAACCACTACTATGTCATCCAGAAATAGCATACACCACGGCACCGCCTCCTGAATAGACCGTGTCAGCCCATCCATTACTAAGGCAAAAAGAAAAGGACTCAACACAATTCCTTGATGAAGTTCTATCTCAACAGGAAAATACTTTAAGTCTCCTCCCATCGTTCATACCTGAGTTTTGACTCCATCATACATGTCTTTTATCACCCTAATATATACTATTGGAACACCTTTCGCCTCTAGACACCTCCATAGGGCCTCTCTCGGAGTTTTGTCATATGCCTTCTCAAAATCAATGAACACCATATAAAGATCTCTCTTTCTATCCCTATTTTTTTTGATAAGTGGTAACATTGTATTCTTCAGCATATCCTTAATGCTGGAGACCTCAAGAAAATTAAAAAAGAACAATAAGAGCAATACTTACAAGGATCCTAAGAATTCTAAAAGTTGATCA
>JBCEWC010005248.1:0-25408 GCA_038996855.1 Solanum aculeatissimum | reverse complement strand
TTATCCCCTTCCCGTATTGTCCCCATAGCTTGAGTCCCAAGTCCCCAAATCCCTAGAGCTTATGTGCTATGTGTTAAACTTCCGCATTTCCAAACCGATGATGAGTGTAATAATGCTATGATGGCTTGATCGAGGGTCTTCAGGTCCTCTTTTGCCATGTCACATCTAGGCCCCCTATTTGGGCCGTGACAGATTATCCGGTACTACCATGTTAGGGAATCATGGGGAACACAATATCTTAGCTACGTCTTCTACTGATTTCACAACACTTGCACTAGTGTAGGTTTATTTTTCTGCGAATTACAAACCCCCCTTTTTGGGTGATAAGTTGGTTAATCAACCTTGAATTGCTTGGAATTACTCTGAGTTTACCATATTCTTTGTGGGATCAATCTTAACCTTTGTTAGGTTATATATCTTGACAACGACCGCTTTAACCTTAAAAAAGGTGTATCTTAGATGACATAAATGTGCAGGTGAGTGGAGGAAGCCCCAATTAATGGTGGTACATGGATTGTAGATGTTCAAAATATATGACTGGAAATGTTTATAGCTTGCCCTCACTAAAGGCATTTCAAGGTGGAGGTGTGTCCTTTGGAAATGGCAAGAAAGGGTACATAATGGGTATTGGTATAATTGGGAAGTCCTTGGAGCACTCAATTGAGAATGTTTACTATGGAAATAGGTCGAAGTACAACCTATTGAGTATCTCAGATTTGTGACAAAGGAAATGATGTCAGGTACTATTCTGAAATGTGAACAGTGACAAACCTACCTTCCCAAGAAGTAATATTTATTGAAAAAAAGGTTTAAAATATGTATTTGGCTGATCTTGACTTAGTGCAAAGTGATGAACTCACCTGTCTTAGTTCTCAACATGAAAGTACTGATTTGTGGAACAAACCACTTAGTCATTTTAGTTTCTCTGTTGAATAAGCTTGTATTAGGGGACCTGGTTCGAGGGTTACCAAAAATGAAATTTGTTGGTAACAAAGATTGAGAAGCCTGTGTGAAAGGTAAGCAAAGTAGATCTTCATTCAAGAAGAAGAAGCAAGTTAGTGCTACAAGGTCCTTAGAGCTGATTCAAATGGATTTGACGTGTTCAAATTCAAAGTAGAGTTGGAAAGAAGTACATCTTAGTTATTGTTGATAACTACTCAAGGTTTATATGGACTATGCTCTTAAAGTCCAAAGATGAAACTTGTGATATTTTGGTAATCTTTATAAAGATGATATAGATAAAGCTGAATTACAAGTTGGCAGGGATCAGGTCAGACCATGGTACAAAATTTATATACTCCAAGATGGATGTTTATTGTGCTGAAAATGGTATCCATAACAATTTTTTAGCTCCTAGAACTTCTCAACAAAATAGACTTGTGGAGAGAAAAAATAGGACATTGGTGGACATTAGAAGAACTATGTTGATAAACTCTTGATTGCCAAAAAATTTTTGGGATGATGCTTTCAACACTACGTGTAATGTGACAAATTGGTGCTTGATCAAATCTATTCTTAACAAATCCTGATGAAGCTGAATTTGAAAAGTTATTGTAGTTCCATAGAGATGACGTTCCTAATGATCAAGAAGATATTGAAAAGGATCATGAAAATCTGAATGATGGTGAAGTGAATGTTCCTAAAGATGTAGAAGATCCTAAAGTGGGACCTGGTCAAGATGATGATCAAGCTCAAGATGAAGTGGATGAATCTGAAGCTACTGGTGTGGAAGTGACACCAAATGATGAAAGTGAAGATGGAATCAAGCATCAAGAAGATCAGCCTAGAAGCATCAATCTTCTCATCCACTTGACAATGTCATTTCTCCTTTGGAATCTAGAATTCAAACAACATCCAAAATGAGAAGTATGGTGGCCTACTCTACATTCATTTCGTCCATTGAACCTAAACATGCGAAGGATGTATTAAAGGATGTTGATTGGGTCCATTCTATGCAAGAAGAGGTGCATCAATTTAAAAAGAGTAAGGTATGATATTTGGTTCCTAGACCTGCTGAAAGAACCATCATAGGGACAAGGTGGATATTTAAAAATAAGCTAGATTAATAGGGAAACATTATTAGAAACAAATCCAGACTGGTTGCTCAAGGCTATAACCAAGAAAAGGGGATTAACTATGATGAAACATTTACTCCTGTTGCTCGCGTGGAAGCAATACAAATACTCATAGCCTTTGCAGTGTTCATGAGATTTAAGTTATTTCAAATAAATGTCAAAAGTGCCTTCTTTAATGGATATTTAAAAGAGGAAGTATATGTCAAGCGACCTCCTAGCTTTAAAGATGTTGATTGTCCTAATCATGTGCTAAGACTAGCCAAAACACTCTATGGGCTCAAATAAGCTCGAAGAGCTTGGTATGAGAGGTTTTCGAAGTTTTTGCTTGAGAATGGTTTCAAGAGAGGGAAAATTGACAATAATTTATTTTTGAAGAATAGAGGAAGGGACTTTCTCATCATTCAAATCTATGTGGTGATATCATTTTTATAGCAACTTCAGAGTCACTATGTGCAGAATTTTCAAGCCTTATGAGTAGTGAATTTGAGATGAGCATAACGGGTGAATTTAGTTTCTTTCTTGGGTTGCAAATTACGAAATCCTTGAATAGAACATTAATTTTTTCAAGAGAAGTATATTAAGGAATTCTCAAAGAAGTTCAAGATGGAGGATGTAAAGCCTATAGATACTCCAATGGGAATAAATGCAAAATTGGACTTGGATTAACCTGGTCCCTCAGTAAATCAAACCATGTATAGAGACATTATTGGGTCTTTGTTGTATTTAACAAGAAGTCATGCTGATATCTTTTTTAGGGTTGGGATGTGACTAAGGTTCCAAGCGATTCCAAACGAATTATACTTGAAAGCTACTAAGAGGAATTTAAGATATCTAGAGAAGATATGGGACCTAGTCCTATACTATCCTGCAGGTGACTCCTTTTTTTTATAAGGTATAATGACACTGATTATGCTGGGTACCAAGTTTATAGGAAGAGTACTTTTGATATGGCTCATTTATTGGGTTCATGAAAGATGTCATGGGGCACTAAGAAGCAAAATTTAGTTGCTCTTTCAACTGCAAAAGATGAATATATATCTTCTGCATCTTGTTGTACTTAGCTACTATGTATCCAAAAACAACTGAAGGACTTTGGGGTGTTTATTAATTCAATTCCTCTATTGCATAATAATACAAGTGCTCTTAACATGGCAAAGAATCCAGTTCATCACAAGAGGACCAAACATATTGATGTGAGACACCATTTCTTAAGAGATAAAGTTGAGAAGGGTAACATAAGAATGTAATTCTGCAACACTATTGATCAAATTGTTAATATCTTCGCAAAGCCTCTAAGAAAGTATATATTTGAAAAGAATAGGATAAAGCTTGGGCTGATGAGAATCTCAAATTGTTCATACATTTCTTTCAATCCTTCACTTGACTATGAATTGGTGGGCAGGTATCCTTTTATGTTTGATATGCATGTCTGTGCTAAACTCAATTTTGTGCCTTTTATAGGTATACATTCACAAGGATTCAACAAGGAAGAAAGGAAGGGGCAAGATAATTTTTCAATTGCATTCTTTCTACAGAGTGGGACCTGGTCCCTACTCAAGGTGAGCATTTTTACGACTAAATATAAATTTGCCTAGAGTTAATATTTTTTCCATGTGTCGAGCCACGCTTTTCTAAATGTTGTCTAATCACTTCGTTTCTACTGGATACGTCTTTTGAGGGAACTGATACACCCTTTCAACTCTATATATTTTTCTTCCTTTTATACTTTTCTCCCATTCTCAAAAGTCTAATTCTCTTTCTCAAAACCCCAAATTTTTCTTCTTACCCTATTTTTTTAAGAATGGCTGACTCACAATCATTATCTCCAAAGAACTTCGGAGATGGTTTAGATCATTTTTTTTCCATGGACACACTTCCCTATGGAGTGATTCCTTCTTCCTCTATTTCTCAAACAATAACCATTCCCTCTAAAATAAATGATAATCCTCTTCCCTCTTTTTATCAAAATCTTATTCCTGAAGGTCCTATTTCATATGTGGAAACTTATTTTCCTTGGACTTAAACTCTCCCCTTTTTTTCTCATACTCACCCCCTGAAGTGTCAGAATTAATGACCAAATTAGTGGCTCCAACAGAGCACGTACCAGGCCCCTCTTTGTCTGGACTGTCTGAGATTCACTTCAAAGGGGACCTCCTATTGGGTAAGAGTTCAGAATCAAACATTTTTGCTACAAGTGAGTAACTAGTCATCCAAAGTGTGGCATCTATGAAGGATGCACCAATATACTTCTTTGGCCCTGAAAAGGTGGGTTTAATTAATAGTGATGTTAGGGATGGTGCCAAAGAGAATATTGAGACTTCACTTCACATTGATGTGGATAGTTGTGTTGGGGGAGAAAGTGAAGAAAATATGGTTACTAAAAATGTGGTTTATAAGGTTTGGTTGGAGGATGTTGAAATTCTTGATGTTGCGGCTGGAATGAAGGAAAATGTAGAGGATACCCATGGTTTCGCTGATGATCCCTCAGTTCCAATTATTACTTCTGAGGTGCAAGGTAGTGAAGAGAGATGATGCTAATGTGCCTCTAAGAATGATACAAAGAAAATCGAGGAAAGGTAAAGAAAAGGTCACTGATGAGGTGCAGATAACACCTGATCCTAGAATAACTAGAGGATATAACGACCCAAATTTTTTTTGAACTTTGTAATGGTTTGTCAAGGTTAGTGTTAAACTAGTCGTGGTTGAATTTTTGTAGCCATGGGTGGTATTTAAGTGGTTGGATTCTACAAAATCGTTTGGTGAACTTGTGAGGCCAGTTGGGAAATGGAATTTAAAAAGTCATATCTTTTTGTATAGGATGAACTATGTGGTCTTCTATATATCAAATAGAATCTCTTCGAGTTATCTTCACAATGCAACTGGTTTCACTTAATTTAGAATTTCTATGTGGAAGTGATAGCCCTTGTAGTGAGACTGCCCGTAATTGGAAGTACGCTGGGAAAAGGTTCCGGAATGGGGTCTAAGGACTAGAACATAGACCGTTTGGTGTCCATGGTCCATGTGGGTTGGTCTAGTCTGCTCCCAGGGGTTGGGGGCCAATCCATGGACTTAGTGTAGTCCGACGGACCACCTCACGGTCCCTGTGACACTTCACGACCCGTGAGGGGTCCTGTGAAGTGATCCAGAGAGTTGGCTAAGGTTCGGGGTTGAACTCCGGACCAAGTGATGCTCCATGGACTAGTACATGATCTGTGTGCAGATACATGGTCCGTGATTCCCCTCGTGAAGTGATGCAAAAAGTCCCCCGAGAGTTCAAGTCGAAGCCGAGACCAAGTGAAGGTCTAACGGACAGGCTCACAGTCCGTGAGCCTCTGGAAGGGCAATGTAGGCCTTCCGTGAAGCCCTGTCTTTAGTTATTTAGTCCATTTCATTAATGGTTAATTCGTAATTTAATTAGATCCTATGCCCCTTTTAGGCTTTCTAAGGTCTCCTAACTCCCCTAAATCAAACCCTAATCCTCTTTCATCCATTCTAACACTCTTGAATTCTCTCATTCTCTCAATCCTCTTGACCTCCATTGATGAAAGCTTGAAGAAATTTGGGGAAATGCATCTTTCTTGTAATTCTATTCAATTCTCTTGATTTAACTCAAGGTATGTGGGTTTGATTCATAGATTCCCTTTCATCCATGAAGACCCAAGAACCCTCCTCTTTAATTTATGAATTTAAGATTTCTTTGATTATGGGTTCTTTAATTCTTGATGTATTTCATTGCATTAAGTTGTGGGCTGTAGAAATTAGGTGATTTAATGATGATTTTATTTTGAAATTTATGAAATGCATGGGAATTCTTGAATGTTCAATGCGCATGTCCCTTTAATGGTTTAATATGCATGGGTAATTTGCATTATGTTTGGAATTGGGATTTTCTCATGAATTATGTTGAATTACCTATTGAATTATGGTTTTATGGTTTAAATCTCCATTACCCATGCATTTGATCTCTCATTGATGGCATATGTATTGAAGAATTGTTATGATGAAACTCTTGTTAAGGGCATGATCCTCTTGTTATGATATGTTAAGTCTTGTGATCACATAGTCTCTTGTTATGTCTCTTTGAGCATTTTGGGTGCTTGCACCACTTTAATATATTTTGAAGGCTTGATATGATAAGCTATGTAGATGAGCTACTATTATTGCATTGATATGGAATGGTTTTTGGAAATTCTTGTGGGCTTTTTAGCCTAAGTATGGATATGGATTTGATCATGTTTTGGTTTGGCTAATGGTGCATGATTTTGGAAAGAATATCAACTCTCCATTTTGAAAAGCTTGCATGGATATATATGTATTCCCGTGGGATGAGACTTAGTACTAAGGGATTAGAGTTGGGGTAGACTATCTCCAAGGGTCCATAATCCTTTCTGTCAAACCATGTGCCAACATGGGATTTCTCCCTAGATGGGATGATTTGTTTGTTTCCCCTTGATGAAAGGTGATTAGGGACCTACCTGGCAAATAGTCCAAATCCAAGTAGTAGCTCGCTCAGATCTTCTCTGGTGTCGGTTGAGGTCACATCCCCGCTATGATCTTAGGTTGCATTTCATGTATCATTGCATGGAATATTGTTATAATGTATTTTTCTTGGCTATGTGCATTCTTTTTGTATCACTTGTCCCCTTGTCATTTTATTTGGTCATACTATATTTTCATATGCATTGCATGCCAGCATACTTAGTTCATATTTTGTGCTAACCCATACTTTAATCTACATGTTCTAGCCATGTAGGGACCGGTGACAAATTCTATATTTCGGCGGACGACGAGTGACATTCTTGGAGTTATTAGCTTGTGGTGAGCCCTTTTGTTCGAGGGAAATAACCACCTTCTATCTTCCTTGTATTTTTTATGTTCTTATTTTATGTATTAAGGGTGAGCCCCAAACTTTGTCGAGGCCCTGCTATTTCTTATGTAGAGGCTATGTTGGACACACTAAACTCTTGCACGTTATATTATGCAAAATTGGGATATTATGACTATTGGGAATTATTTATGGAAATGATGTTTCATTTATGCTTATGAATATGTTTATGAGATTGTGAATGTTGGGAATGTGCTTATGTGGAAATTCCCCTTACCTGGTATGCCCCCATAGCTTGAGTCCTATTTACCCGCCCCTTAGAAATACTTGTTATATGTTATGTGATTCATGCTCATCCCATTCCCGGCAACATCCCCATAGCTTGAGTCCAAAGCCCCATTTCCCCTAGAATTATGTGTTATGTGTTTACTTTTTTGCGCTTCCGAACCGATGATGTGTGTGATAATTCTATGATGGCTTGATCGAGGACTTTTGGGTTCTCCTTTTCCATGTTACATCTAGACCCCATTTTCGGGTCATGACAGAGGATCACAACAAAAGTTATTAAGTGCAACAATGGAGGCCAATAGGTTTCAAATATTAAGGAACAAAAGGAAGAGAAAGAGGGTGGTTACGGAGACTGAAATACCAAAAAGGGATATAGTAGACATCACTTTAGAATAAGAAAGAAATAGTTACATGGGTGAGGATAGGAATAAAAAGAAAGCAGAAAGGAGTACGAGGAGTCAAAAAACAAAACTACTAAGCATAGGAAAGTAAAAGAGAGGGCAAGAAGACACTTAGTGTCAAAATCTGAGTCTGAGTTTGAAGATGAGCAAGATGAGGGACCTGGTCCCAAACTTGAGAAGGAGTTGACAAAACAAGAGCATGGAGAGATCCTAAAGACTCAAAAAGTGTTTCTTGATAGAATCTTTGCCCTAGAGAATGTAGAAAATCCTGGTTTGAGAGTGTTTGTTGATGATGTTGAAATACAAAGTTGGAGTAATTTGTTTTATTAGCCCACTCCAGTTTTGTATGAAAAGGAAGTAAGGGAATTCTATATCAACATGGAAGTCACTGATGACCTAGAGCATGTAGAAAATCCTGGTTTGAGAGTGCTTGTTGATGATGTTGAAATACAGAGTTGGAGTAATTTGTTTTATTAGCCTACTCCAGTTTTGTATGAAAAGGAAGTAAGGGAATTCTATATCAACATGGAATTCACTGATGACATGAATATAAATCCATGGGTGAATGGATGGAAACTCTGACTTGATGAAGAAAGCTTAGGAGAACTTTTGAAGATACCTGCAAAAAGGATTAGATCAGTGGATGGACAACAACCCTCAAGTGTTTTCCTTGCAAAAATTAGAAATATGCCTTATTTGAACAATAGTGGTGCACCTAAGAAATTTCTTATGGGCACATATCAGGTTTACTTTGAATTTATCAATAAGAACTTGTTACCCAAGTTAGAGTAAAGGTGTGTAGCCACAAAACATGATCTTTACTTAATGGAATGTTTGTCAAAGATTGATGAAATCAGCCTGTCGGGTCTCATGCTTGAACACATGATCAAAATTCAAAAGGCTACGGATGGAAAGCATGGAATGGGTTATGGGCACCTACTAGGCAGAGTATTCACGGAGTTAGGAATTGAACTTGGGAAAGGAATTAAAGGGTCGATAGAGCAAGTCATGTCTCTCAACACACTAATAAAGTGTGAATGTGTTGAGGGTTGAGTCAGGAAGAAGGGTAAGTTACATGTCTCTGAGTTACCTGACAGACAGAAACAATTGAGACATGAAATAGATAAAATTTCACGGTTAGTCACCAAGAAAGATGCTGAGATTGCTCAGCTAAAAGCTCAGTTGGCTAAATCTTCTACTGAGGGACCTGATTCATAAGAGGTTGAACAACTTAGGATGTAAAATTCTCAACTCACTTCCAAAGTGGAGTCGCTTAAGGATAATTTGTTGAAGTGTCATGAGGAAGCGGATGTCAGATTATCCTTAGCCCTTTAAACTTTCAACCTCGACCTTCTCCTTCCTATTAGTCATTATCCTTTCTCCCTTTCATACACTATGACAATTGTATTACTCTATTGTTTTTTATTTTGGTTGTATGAATGCTCTCTTATTTTGTGGAATGAATGTTGTCTTGAATTATCTATCTTTTTTCCTTTCTTAGTACTGATTTTATTATTTTGTTTGGACATATTGTGCCATGGTGTTATCACTAACTGCATTTCACTCAACCTTGGCTTACTGTACTTCTCTTTGATGATGTCAAAAAGGGGGATATATTGAGGGGGCAAGTATGGTTAAGGTTAAATTTGGTGATAAAGGGAATGGAAGAAATGGGAATTAAGGCAATGTGAAAGGGGAAATCAATGACACCACACTTTATTTTATATGTTATTTTCTCATCAATTACCCAATAGTATTAAGGTGTTTGTCATCATCAAAAAGAGGAAATTTGTTAAAATAAAGTTATTTTGATGAATCGACAAACTCTGAGATGGGACCTGTTCCTATCTTAGAGTAAGCGTGATATCTTGCAAAATCTCATTGATAGTGTCTTACGTCTGCAAATAACTAATTTTAGAAGGTGCTCAAGTGCTGATAGTGTGATGGATTTGCTAACAAAAGATATTGTCCCAAATGGCGTATTTGTAGTATGGTCCCGGTGGTCCCTTAAAGGTTGTTACTCCAAAACAAATGGTCTGCATATATATTGTGAATAAAAGGTGAAACAAATCATTCACTCCAATATATACTAACAACTAAAAATATCATCTTCTTCATTCTGGAAACACTGAAGAAAATAGCTATGGCATTGAATCTTGAAGTGTTCATTACTAGTTTTCTTTAGTCTTGTATTCGTTGCTCTGAATGTGAACCAGATCCTGTTCTATAAAGGATTCTAGATTTGTTTTTGAGTCTCATTTTGTAGTGTCTTTCTTGGGTTGTTATCTTGGGTTAGCTAGGAGTTGGTTGTAGAGCTGCAACTTGGTTGAAGTGTCTTCATTTACTTGTAAGGGTCCTTGAAGTTAATGAATTCTAAGTTAAAATCCTGTGGATCAGGTTGTAGTTTTAACTTCCTTGAGCAAGGAGGGTTTCCACTCTAAGTTAGATGCGTTCTTTCTTTCTCTCTTTCTTACTTATCTGTGTTGAGGGACCTAGTCCCTTGGTAGAGTAGAACCGTATGAAGTCCAAAATAAGATCTTCAAAAATATTTCTTGCTAAATTATTTTTACAGTCAAGTTTATACATACACACACTTTAAATTGAACCATAGACAGCTGAAATATCAGCATAACTACGCTAAACTAACTAATATCATCAAATAACAAATTTACTCAAGGAGAAGAGACAAGAAAAATCATGATATAGCCTAATAGTTCCTAACATAAGTTATAAAATAATAATAAAACATGTAACTAATGGGTGGCCAATCAAATCAGCAAGTACAAACAATAATCAAATAATCTACTCGAGCTCTCAGAAGCACCCGATAGGTACATATCAATATAACTATCATTATTGGCCACTATCTGGGCCTATGGGTCATTTGTATCTTCTAGTATGTAGATTATTTACATAACTGGCAAGTCCATATATTCTGAATATTTATCTATCCTAGAGGTTTTTATATCTACCTAGCTCATAGGATTGATATCTCACATTCTGGGCAGTAATGGATATCTTATGAGTGAATGGGCTATAATATAGTATCATGGCCATCATAGGATCACATCGAATCCATATGCTTGGACAACCTTAATCCTTTAAGTAATAAACCTTACAAGATATTTTGTATCTATATTTGAGTATGCAAGGCTCCAAATATCTAAAGCAACTACCATAATCTCAAATACAATAATAAATGGGAAAATATCATGTAATGACCTTCCAAGCCATATTTATCTTTCTAAGTATTTAGTATTTGTTAGAGATTTTCATTAGTGACTCCGAGTCATTTGTGACTCGCTAGTGCTGACAGTTCGATTATTTGGTCGCTCATCCAAAAGGTGTGTAATTTTCATAATATAGATCAGTTTAAAGTTGAAAAATGAGTTTAACAGTAAAGTCGGAGAAAATAGCCTCAGAATGGAATGCTGGCAATTCCATCAACTCCGAAATGGATAAATTAGGCAAGAATCATTTGGTGTTAGTTACACCGAGCTTTGTAAATTTAGCCTCTAAAATAGGTCAATAGTTAACTTTAGTCAACACCCTTGATAAATGTTTTCGAATGAAAATTTTGACAATGCAGTTAGCTTTGAAATGTCAAGTTTGGTCTAGAAAGACCATTTGTTTGGTTTTTGAGGCTCTAGGTGTGTTTTGATCCCCTCGGTAGATTTTGGTATTGGAAAGTGGGACCCACACTCAATTGTAATGACCTCCAATTAGAATTCTGACTACACTGTTGAGTCCAGATTACCTTTTTCGATCAAATTTCATATATGATTTGTATTTTATCAACTCTAGATGAGGGTGAAGCATCAAAATTAAATTTAAGCAACTGTTGAATATTAAAGGCGGCACACCAATGTGGCGAACCAAAGGCTGCCATGTGGCAGGCAACATGGAAAGTATATTTATCCAGAAATTTGTTCTAATTCGCGAAGGAAAATGTATAGAGGAGTAAATTGATGATATCTCTCTCAATTTTTACTCAATTTTGATGATTCAAAATGCTAACTTATGTATTTTCAAAAAGAAATATCGTGGAAGTATCAAAATTTTTGAGTCAAATTTTGGTGAATTTTAGGTATACTCTTTGTATTTGCAAGACACACGCCTGGTAATGTCGGAATTGGTTGATAGATCCCTATTTGTCTTGAAAATGCTATTTTTGTTGCTATTTATGTTAGTTTTTTTTTAAATTTGGAATGTGATAACTTGGTTATTTTGAATTGATTTTTAATGAAATTTTAGTCTAAATTGAAGAGTTTTTTGAGGCGCACACAATGGTATTAATGGAATTTTCTAAATTGCTTGATTTTAGAGAAAATTAAGGTCAAATCGGCTACCATATATAGTTTTTATCAAAAAAAAATGTTCTCCATTTTTGGTTGTTTTATATCTTTTTAGACCTCGGACTGAGCCCGAATTTGAGGTTCAGGCTCAGGAAAATATGGAGAATACTATATGGGATTTGTTTTAGAAATTTTTTGTGGGCCTGCTTTTTGGTTCAAAAATTGATCCAAGCCCATTTTCTATGACTTTAATATCAAAATGACCGTATTAACATCATGGTCCTATTTTGATAATTTGAAAGCATTTTGAGATCGCCAAGAGGAGTACAACCCGCGTGGATTAAATAGGAGTGTACGTGCTCGACATCCAGGCAGGCTCAGTCTTTCTTTCTTATTAGACTGAGTTAGGATATATAAATGTTGTCTGGATTGACCTAGATATTTGTGGAACTTTGAGGGCACATGTGATTAGCCTATTGATTTTTTATTGGATTTTTGTTGTTTGGGACGAATATATTGATTTTCTTTTGTATACTAACTAGTTGTTATACTTCTAATTAGCTAGGATTGACAGAACTATTGTTGACATGCGGGGCAAGCCTATGACAACTATATTCATTGTCTACTATAATTATTCTTATAGGTCATATTTGTTGTGGTTTATCTATTAATTGCCATAATTGCTAGAATTTGATCTGTTAAGCGCTATATTGTTGTGGTTAACCTATTAGATATTGTAATTGCTAAATTTGGCTTATTAAGGTAGTATTTATCAAGTTTAACCTGCTAAGATTGGTTATGAGCTGTATATCATTATTTTGTAGTAATTCTGGTTATCTAATATTGGTGGGTATTTAATTGGTATTGGATTTCCTTCCTTGCTCGTAGTACTTCGCTTGTGAATGAGTAATGATATATGCTGAGTGCTGTGACTGGGAATGTGGTATATACCTTTATTCATGTGGATGTTAAAGAGCATACTTGTGATTATTATGTTGATTACCTACTACATTTCTTATTATCTGTGCTGACAGAGCATCTATTGTCATGTTGAAGCTATTAATAGTTGTTACACCAATTATCTGCTATACTGTGGTGGTACTTTGATTGTTTACTATATTCATGATTATCTATTATTGTTGGGCCTTAGTTTAGACTTAGGCTAGCGATGCCCTAGACCGGCTATTTAGGATTGACAGATTACAATATATGTTTCTAGTGTGACTTGAGAGGCGTAGGTCCTTATATCTAGAATAGCAGACTAGACTCTGTAGAGTTGGACCATAGATAGGTTGTGATGCGTTGGGACCAAATAACTCTCTCTCTCTTTGCTAGTCCGTTTATATTGCCCATAGCTCATCAGATTAAGCTCGAATATACAGGGACCGACAACACCACCCCAACACCTAGGGAAGTGTCCCCTATGGTTAAATGCCTGGGCTTCTCCTTTACATGGTTATATTTTTGTCCAGTTGGGTCGTGTGTAGATGAGGTAGTGTTGTCCTTCGTATACCTCTAGTTAAAGGGTACGATTCAAGTCTATACAATTGGAAAGTCACAATTAGAAATAGGGCCTATGGGAATAGACTTGGTAGTAACTATCTCAACACTATTGTTGTAGCTTGTCTAAAGCAACAGTTTTACCTGTTGCCAAAAGATTTGACAGCTATTAACATGACTGAGTCATATGACCGCTGCCATTTTAATATTTCCATTTCAATAGTGTTTACTATTGCATTAGTATTTGGGAAAACCATCCATGGGAAAGGGCATTTGAAAATTAACATGTATTACAATGGTTCATTATTCATCCATATTTTCCCTCCATCTTTTCCCTCAATTTATTTCATTACCCTCCAATGTCTTTAATATATTCTATATTTTTATTTCTTCATGAAATTAAATTAAAATATAATTAATAGATATAATATATACGTGTTAAAAGTATACATCACTTCATCGGTCATTAAAATCACATACTCTCTCTAAAATATATTCTCTAAGTTCTCTCTAAAATCTTCATTAATACCGCTACAAATCTAAGAAAATATTCTCAGAGTTTGCACTAATCGAATCTATCTGAAGCTAAAATCTTCAAAACCTTCTCATCTCTTTGAGGTTTTGTGTGATTGTAGCTGGTCTTTCACAAATTTTAGTTGGCATTCTATGATGTTAGCTACATCTATGAGTCTATTGTCGATTTTAGCTACACTTCTGAAATTTAAGTGACGAGTGCTAAGATAACAGTGTTTGAGCGCTTGTATGTTGAGTTAGATTAAAAAGGAGGGGATAAGAGATTGTATAGGTTTGTGAAGTAGTGAGAGAAAATCTTGTGACTTGGACCAAGTGAAGTGCATTAAGGATGACGAGGGTGAGGTGTTGGTGGTTGAGACTTCTATTAAGCTAAGATGACTAGTTTACTTTCATAAACTTTTAAATGAAAAAGAGGAAAGAGATATTGAGTTTGATGATTTGGTGCACTCCAATAGTCTTTGATATTTTGGTTATTTTAGGCGTTTCGGAGCTGAGGAAGTTACACGTACTATTACTAGGATGAATAGATGGAGCATGATAGACTCCCTGATATTCTGATTGATTTTTAGAAGAGCATGGTGAACGATTGTATTGAGTGGTTGACTAGGTTGTTTAATGTTATTATGAAAACTTCTAAGATTCTTGATTAATGGAGGAGGAGTACAATGGTTCCATTGTACAAAAACAAGGGTGATATCCAAAATTATAACAATTATAGGGGTATCAAGTTGTTAAGCCACACTATGAAGGTCTATGAGAGAGTGGTAGAGATAAGGGTGAGAAAATAAGTGTCTATTTTAGTGAATCAGTCCGTATTTATGCCAGGGTGGCCAACTACTGAAGCAATCCTATTGTTCTATAATTAGTGGATAAATATAGGGAGAGAAAGAGGGACCTTCATATGGTGTTCATTGACGTTGAGAAGGCCTATGACAATGTTCCGAGGGATGTGCTATGGATATGTCCAGAGGTAAAAGGTGTTCCAATGGTTTATATTAGGGTGATAAGGGTCGTGTATGATAGAGCCAAAACTCATGTTAGAATGATAGGAGGAGACTCGAAGTATTTTCCTATTGAGATGGGACTTTATCAATGATCTCTGTTGAGCCCTTTTCTTTTTGCCTGAGTAATAGATGAGATGACATGGTCTATCCAGGAGAAGGTTCCATGGTGTATACTATTTGCAGATGATATAGTACTTATTGATGAGACTTAGGCTAAAGTTATTGATAGATTAGAGGTTTGGAGATATAATTTGGAATCCAAAGGGTTCAAACTGAGCAGGACAAAAATAAAATACTTGGACTATAAATTCAATATTACGAGAGATAAAGCAGATAGTGAAGTGATGCTTTCCACTCAACCTATTCTAAAGAGAGAAAATTTTAAATATATTGGATCGATCATCCAAAGTAGTGGTGATATTGATAATGATGTCAGACACCGTATTGGAGAAGCATGGATGAAATAGAGGCTTGACTCTGGAATATTATGTGATAACAAGATATCACTTATACTTAAAGTCAAGTTTTACAGAATGGTGGTTAGACCATCTCTTCTATATGGGGTGGAATGCTTGCCAATTAAGAACTCACATGTTCAGAAGATGCAGGTTTTAGAGATGACGATATTGAGATGGATGTGTGGACATACCAAGAGTGATAATATTTGGAATGAGATCATTTAGGAGAAGTTAGAGGTGGCCCCTGAGGCTAGAAAAATAAAGAAAGCGAGACTGTGATTGTTAGGATGTGTGTAGAGAAGAAGTATTAATGCTCTTGTTAGGAGGTTCAAGAGGTTGAATTTAGGGGATACACAGAGGGGTAGAGGTAGACCAAAGAAGTATTGAGGGGAGGTGATTAGACAAGATATGGTGAAACTATATCTCACCGATGACATGACCTTAGATAGAAAGGAGTGGAGGTACCAAATTAAGGTAGAAGGCTAATAGGCTAGTGGGTTAGGTTGATGTTTGACCTTGTCATATAGTAGGTTAGTAGTGGTAGTCATGTCTCTATGTCCTATATTTTCTTTATCCGTCTTAATTGTTACATTTATAACATTTACACACTATCATTTTCTTTTTATTCTTAGTCATTTTCCCTTTTCATTTTTTCCATATTTAGTATCTTCTACTTATGGGGCTTGATTTTTAAGTTGACGATTTTCCGGAAACAACCTCTCCGTCTCTATGAGATAGTGGTAAGGTCTGCGTACATTTACCCTTCTCAGACCCTACTTGTGGAATTCCACTAGGTATGTTGTTGTTGTTGTTGTTAGTTGCTATCTTGTGATTTCTTCAACAAGTTTAGTCACTTAAGGTATGTTTCTTTAATCTTTTTCTGCTCTTTAAGTTTTTTTAACGGGGTTAGTGAAATAGTGAGATTTTATTGTTGCATGTGTGTATTTGTGTTAATTTGTTTTTGTTAAGATTAAACTATGAGTGGGCTTTTGTTTGTTTATTTTAGGTTTAGTGAAATTGTTGGATTTTGTTGATAGCTGGTGATGTGTGTTTTAATTATTTGGTTGCATGTGTGTATTTGTATTAATTTATTGTTGTGAGTTACAATATAATATGGTATTTTAGTATTGTATGGACTATAGTAGCTGTATATATTGTGTTGTTTCAGAATTTTTTAGACTTTCTAATGTCACATTGATGTTGGATTTCCTATTGCATTAGGTTTATATAAATCTGATCATGTATTTTCCTCAATTTTCTTAAATTTTTAATAATAGGTGTGTGAATTTTAATACAGTGAATAACATTTCTCTTCCTGTTTAAGTTGAATTTCGAAGGCATAATTTATTAAGACACAAATTTTTGAGGCATGATTTAAACCTGTAACTTGTTTGTTTTCTGATAATAATGTGAGTGAAAAAGTTGCATTTATTGAATTTTCATTAAAATAGATAAAATATATCTGCTTCTTTTTAATAGGTGATCGCCGTTTCTTCAAAAAATATCATTGTGAAATCTATTTTCTTGATGTTTCCAAACATTAGTTAAGAAGTTAGTTTACTTACTGTAACATATCTTTCATTTTTATTATAACACCTCCCAACGTGGCTCGAAAAGAGCCTATGCTGTATTTATTGAATATCTTAATATTCGTGTGGCTTCGAGTTTGTATTCTTTTTAAGGAGGCAAAATTGTGTAGGAAAAGGGACACCTTTGATTTTTAGGTCACCCACATTGAAAAATAATTTTACAGAAGAAATTGCATAAACCAGTAGGGTGCGTGACAGTGTCGCATTGCACCCCTGTTCCCCCATAGCACAATTTTTTTTTAGTTTCATTTCTCTCCTAGAAAGCTAGTTGGCATCTATCCCAACACCTTTATATACATAAATGCATGAAAAGTCTCTTATTTTTAGACCTAATCCTCTTTCTAAACATTATCAAATCCTCTCAAACTTTTCTGTAAAAATTCTCTATCAAATCCTTTCAATTTCTTAGTGATCAAGTTTCCTCCATTGAAGACAAAGCTTCGAAAAGGGATTCTTAAAGTTCTCAAGACATCTTTTTCAAATTTCAAGGTCTAAAAGGTATGTGGGTTTCTTCATCCAGGGTTCTTTCACCCGTGGAGTCCCAAGCCAAAAATTTTAAAGTCCTTCAAGTTTTAATGGTGATTTCGTATGGGCTCTTCCTAATTATTCTATTAAGCATGAATTATGTTAGAATTATACATCTATTCCATAAAATTGCATAAATTGATTTCAAGGGTTTTCTTCTATGATCTATTTTATGAAATTCAAGCTATGAAAGTTATGATACTATGATGTTATGATGAAATTGATGACTTTATAAGATGAATTGCATGACTCTATTTCTAAAGTTAAAAGATGATGATATGTATGATTGTGGTGTGTTGTTTTAAGAATGATTTAAATTTATGAATTATACTATTTCCATGCATAGTCCTCTTGAGTTACATGATTTAAAGTTGCATGCACGATCCCACCCAATTATCATATCAAAATTTTCTAAGGAAGACTTGATCTCCAATGATGAGGGTGACCTAAGACCCTAATGCTTATAAATGATGATGATGGTGAAAGGACAATTCACATCAAAGATGTATCCCAAGTTGGATTATATGTTTAGATGAGGTACTCTCTCTATATATATAGTGAAAATATTATGCTTTTATAACTTATGAATGATTATGATTATGTACATGTTTTCAAATATGTTCCGTGGGAATGACATCGCACCGAATGAGATTAGTAGATCGACCTAAGGAATCCTTATATAAGTCTCCTTTTCTCATTAACTAAGTGCCACTATAGGAGCCCTCATAGGCTAGGCTAGTGGATTCACATAACCATTTTTATGATTTTATGATACATATGATATGAGGATGGAGTTCTACCCGACAAGTAGTCTCTCCATGCCAACGTAGAGGGTTATGTTAGATTTCAAGTAGTAGCTCACTTGATTTTATATGTCGGTTATGATCTACCTCCCAGATATGTATATGATGATAGGATATTATGTTTCATGTATTTTCCTTCAAAGCATTCTCATGCATATCATATTGAACTAATATTTTATCGTAAAAGATTATGCATCTTGTTATGAGGTTTAATATCCGTTGTTGCATTGCATCCCACATAATAGTACATTCTAAGTACTAACACATACATTTTTCCTACATGATGTAACAATTTAGTGATCAGAGCTTGTATTCATCTACCTCCTCATGGCTAGATTGGATTCATAAAGATTATTGTTGTGGTGAGTCCTCCATTTCTGGGACAATATTTAGTTTCATTCTTTCTTACGTTGAGACACTAGTGCTTTACATTCTATGTTGAGGATGATCCTTGGACAAGTCTTGGCCCCTGTTCTATTTATACTTAGAGGTGTTGTTGGATGTCATACTATGCTATACTGTGTACTCTCTACGAGACTTTTAGATGTTATGGAGACTTATACTTTAGTCCTCATTCCTCTTGTATGATGTTATGTGATATTGATGACGATGGAAAGTGATGAAAGTCCTAAATCCCTACTTTTTGATAGCTTGAGTCATACTTACTCTTCCCTTAGTTATTACTTCCTATGTGATTCATGCAAATCCCTTTCCTATAATCATCCCCATAGCATGAGTCATAAGCCCCTATTCCCTTATAATTATTTTATTAAATATTTATTTTTATATTCCCCAACCAAGGATATGCAAACGATATACCAAGAGGCTTAGTTGGGTTACCTTTTTGTTTCTCATTCTCCATGTCATGTTTAGGCCCTATGCTTAGGTCATGAAAAATCTTTGTATTAGACACTAGGTTTGTAAATATTCCTCGAAAAGCTAATACACCGCATCGAGTAGTCTTTCTAATGGGTGTGAAGCGCGCCACATCTATGAATAGGAGGTTATGAGGCATTTTAGGAAATATTTGACTTCATTTAGATTCAATTCATGCCATTATAAGTATCTAAGGTTATTCCTCTAAATAAAGACACCCTCTTGGTCATTTCTAGACAATGCCATCAAGAAGAGCTTCCTTTCTGAGGGGTGAAGCCGAAGATCAAGCCCCTATTGAGCAACAAGAGTAGAATGTTTCTCATGCAGAGTATAGAAATAATTTCACTATGTTGGCCAAATATTTGGCCAATGAAGCTAATGGAGAGGTTGTTCTTTCTCCTAAAGTTCCTATACCAATAACAAGAGTTCATGATTTTATGAGTATGAACTTGTCAGAGTTTCATGGACCAAAGGTTGATGAGGATTCAGTTGAGGTTTTTGATAAGGCTTATAGAATTTTAGCTGTCATAGGTGTGCCATTGGAG
Source organism: Solanum aculeatissimum (assembly GCA_038996855.1). Lineage (NCBI taxonomy): Eukaryota > Viridiplantae > Streptophyta > Magnoliopsida > Solanales > Solanaceae > Solanum > Solanum aculeatissimum. Next base: position 5,690 of record JBCEWC010005248.1, on the reverse strand, counting down.
GAGAAGGTCGAGCATGTGTCCTATCAATTGAAAGGGGTGGAAAAAGTTTGGTATGACCAATGGGTCAAAGAAAGAGGTGAGGAAGTAGACCAAGTTGGATGGGAGGAGTTTAACGTGGATTTTTTTGATAGGTACTTTCCATTGAAGTTGAGAGAGGCTAAAGTGAAAGAGTTCATAAACCTCAAGCAAGGGCACATGAGTGTGAGAGAGTATTATCTCAAGTTCAAAAAGCTCTGCAAGTATGCTCTATTCATGGTATCAAATCTAAGAGCTAGAATGGGTAAATTCATATTAGTGACTCAGATTTGGTCTCTAAGGAATGCAAAATGGCTATGCTCATCTAGGAAATTGATATCTCTGTCCTAATGACCTATGCAGAACAAATTGAGTATGAGAAATTGAGGGAGAAGTCTAAGGATTCCAAGAGATCTAGAATGGATGTTGCTGGATTCTTCAACAAGGGGACTGGTGGCCATGGTAAATTACAAGGTGGTTACAAGCACGAAAATCAAGGGTCAACCAACATTTGTCATGACCCGGATAGGGGGACTAGGTGTGACATGGCGAAGGAGAACCTGAAGGCTCCCGATCAAGCCATCATACCATCATTACACACATCATCGGTTCGGAAGCGCGGAAGCTAAACACATAACACATAAGATCTAAGGAATTTGGGACTTGGAACTCAAGCTATGGGGATGATATCGGGAATGGGACAAACATGTATACACATAGCACATAACAATGATCTCTAAGGGGACGGGTAAATAGAATTCCACTATGTGGGCACACCGGGATTATGGGACGTTCCACATAAGCATATAGTTAATCAAGATTCCCATCATTCAAGTCATTAGCATGATAAGAGAGCATTATCATAATCAAAGCTAAATAGCATCGTATTACATAACCAAATGTTTAACATAACAAGTCAACGTACAAGAGTCTAGAATGGTCCAACAAGCCTCTACATGAATGAGCGGTGCCTCAAAAGGTTTGAGGCTCACTCTCAAGACATAAGAAAGTAAAAACATAACATAAAATAGAAAGATAGTCGGTGGCTATTGCCCTTGAAAAAAAGGGCTCACCACTAGCAACGTTTTCAATAAAGTGATCAAGCGTCGTCCGGTAGGATGTAGATATCGTCTCTGGTCCCTACATGGTTAGAACATGTAGACAAGAATATGGGTTAGCAAAATTAAGAATTATGTATGCAGGCATGCAATGCATATGCCAATATAGTATGATGAAGCAACATGATAAGGGGACAAGTGACACGGAAGGGGTGCTCGTAGCCAAAGAATGATATAACAAAATGCTATGCCATGATGCATGAGATGCAGTCCTATGATCAATATAAAGTGGGGATGTGACCTCAATAGACAACATAGAAAGAACCGAGCGAGCCACTACTCGGATCCAGACTACTTGACAAGTAGTACCCTAATCACCCTTGAAACAAGGGGAAACATGCAAGTCATCCCATAAGGGAGAAATCCCATGGTGGCACATGGTTTGACGGAAAGGAGTATTGACCCTGTGGAGATATTCCACCCGCCTCCAATCTCGGTACTAAGTCTCATCCCACGGGAATACATATAGGTACATGCAACTTCAAAATAGGAAGACTTACATTCATTTTCAAACATGTATCATTAGTCAAAACAAATCATAGTTCAAAGTCATGTTCATGCTTAGGCCAAGGGTCATCAAGAGTTTACAAAATATTTCATGATCATTCCACGTCAATGCAATAAGAGTAGATCATCTACATAGCTTATCATATCAAGTATTCAAAACATGTCAATATGGTGCAAGCACCAAATATGCTCAATGAGCCATGACAAAGGATTATGTGATCACAAATCTTAACATTACATTCAAAACATGAGTTTCATCAAGAGTTTCAACATAACAATATCCATGCATATGTCATGAATGAGGATCAAGAACATAGGTAATGAAATTCAAACTTTAATTCACAATTTGAAAGGTAATTCATCATAAATCATGTGAAAATCCATAATTAAAGCATAGCACAATTTACTCATGCCTAATTAAATCATAAAAGGGACATGCAATTGATTCATCAAGGGTTTCCATGAACATTCATAAATTCAAGCCTTAAAACATGTTTAAATCACCTAAAAACTACAACACACAATTTCAAACACTAAACTACATCAATACTAAAAGAACCCATAACTTGAAGAAGCTTAAAATCATAATTTAAAGGTTAGGGTTCTTGGGTCTTCAAGGATGAAATAAGATCCTTGAATCAAATCCCACATACCTTACAATAGCCAAAGGAATTGAAGATTCAAGTGAGCAAGGTCATCTTCCCCAAATTTCTTCAAGCTTCAACAATGGAGGTCAAGAGTAATTTAGGATTCTTCAAAGTGTATAGAGGAGGGTTAGAATAGATGAATAAGGGTTTGGGTCTTGATTTAGAGGTTTAGGGGACTTTAGGATACCTAAAAAGGGCCTAGGGATTAATTAAATCACGAAATTACCATTAGAGAAATGGACTTTTAACTATCAAGCAGAGTGTCACGGAGGAGCTACAGTGCCCATCAAAGTGACACACGAACCGTCCAAGTGGCCGTGAACCTTACCTTAGCCAAAATTTCAACGCGAACTCTCGGAGGACTTTCTGGACCACTTGACGAGGAAATTCACGGACCGTGTGGCTTCACCCAAACCATGTACACACGAACCATGTACTAGTTCTTGGAGCCATAGTTGGCCCAAGAATCAACCCCCATCCTTGGCCAAGACTCTGCCCCACTCAACGGACCACCAAACGGACTGTACAAGGTCTCACGGGTCATGGGGTGGTCCGTGAGCCATGCCTTGGGTTATGGGGTGGGTCCTTGTCACCCCCAGCTCACTAGACCATGGAAAGAACCCCCACACAGGCCATGGACCCTCACACGGTCCGCGGTCCTTGCCTTGGGCCATTTTCAGGGCCTATTTCCAATGACTTCCAGATTTTAGGCAGTCCCACTATTTTGGCCATAACTTCCTCATACAAACTCTGAATCAAGTGAAACTAGTTGCGTTGTGAAGCTAACTCCAAGAGATTCAATGTGATATGTAGAATCCCACACGGTTCAACCCGCGTCAAAATTTATGCTACCTTAAAGGTCACTAGCCAAACAACCTCTATAGGCCACCAAATGATCCGTTTCACATTCGGCCATTTAAACTCAACCTGTGGCCACCAAAACTCAACCATGAATAGCATAACATCATACAAGACCAACTATAAGGAGTTTCTTTCAAAAAATTTCGGGTCGTTACAACATTCCTCCTCCCAAGTTCAACAAAGATAACGGGTCCAACCCAAGGGCCCAAGAAGGTATGGGTGCACATGCTAATCCAAAGTGTGAAAAGTGTGGGAAGCTCCATAAGGGTGAATGGATAGCCAACTCTAATGTTAGCTTCACATGTGGTAAGCTCGAATATCTTGAAAAGGATTGTAAGAGTAGAAATGCAAAGCCTTAAGGTCAAAGTGGACAAGCACAAGGAGCACCAAAATCTAATAGGTTCTATGCCCTTCATGGTTTTCAAGAGGTGTCTGAAGCCCGAATGTCATTATCGACATATTTAAAGTTTGTGATTTTGATTATTATACACTCCTAGATGTGGGGACAAATTTGTCTTTTGTCACACCATTTCTTGCTAACAGATTTCATGTATGTCCTGAAACTCTAGTTGAGCCTTTTAATGTTAGCATTCCTGTTGGTGAGTCCATTCTTGCACAAAACGTTTATAGAGGTTGTCCCGTGTCCATCATGCATAAATTCATCTCATGTGATTTGGTAAAGCTTTCTATGGTAGATTTTGATGTCATACGTGGGATGGATTGGATACATGCATCTTATGCCTCCATAGATTGCTAAACTCATATTTCTAAATTCTAATTTCCAAATTAGCCTACTCTTGAGTAGAACGATGGTAGTTCTTCATATAAGGGTTGATTTATTTCCTACCTCAAAGCTAGAAAAATGATTTCTAAGGGGTGTATCTACCATTTGGTAATGGATAGAGATGTCATCTATCCATCTTTTGAGTCAATTCCGATAGTTAATAAGTTTCCCGATGTGTTTCTTGAAGTGTTGCCCGGTGTTCTTCCCAAAAAGGTGATAGATTTTTGCATAGATCATTTTCCTGACACCCTACGTATATCAATCCCTCCTTATAGAATGGTCCTTTTCAAGTTAAAGGATCTAAAGGAGAAATTCAAGGATTAGCTAGAGAGGGGATTTGTTAGACCTAGTAGGTCCACATGGGGTGCCCAAGGAAGAAGGATGGGTAATTCAAAATGTGTATAGACTATAGTCAACACAACAAAGTTACTATTAAGAACAAGTATCCACTCCCAAAGATCGATGACCTATTTGATGAATTAAAAGTGGCTAAACACTTTTCCAAAATTGATTTGAGGTCAACCTATCATCAAATGAGAGTAAGGGAAGGTGATATTCCTAAAATGACATTTCAGACAAGGGATGGTGTCACGACTCGGATAGGTGTGACATGGCGAAGGATCGTCCTCCTCCTCCTTCTCCTCTTCCTCCACCTCCTTCTTCTTGTTCGCATCTATCCATTAAGGAGATGCTGACAATTTTTTTATTCTTTTTCTTTGTATTTGTTTGTCAGAGAATTTTTTCTTTCATTTTTCTATTTTAATTTTGATTAATATGAAAATTATCAAAAAGAATTATTTTTAAGAACAAATGTTCTGGTACACGAAAGCTATAATTTAATTTACATTATGTGGTTCTGATTTGTGCTTTACAATTTGTATGTGTGTTATTTTATGCCTGTATGATTTTATATTTGTTTTAATATTGGTATTCAAATATTTTGGTCTTGGTTTTGATTTTAGTTTAAGCATACGTCAAGATTTTGTGGTTTTTGTTTTGAATTTTGTATTCAAATGATGTGATTCTTTTTTGTTGCTAGTACTGTTATGCAAATATTGTGATTTGAGTTAAAGTTGTATTATTTAAATGTTGTAGTTTGTGTTTGGATCTTTGGATTCAAATATTGTAGTTTTTATATTCCTATTTAACTGTTGAGTTTTAGGTTCTTCAATTCAAATATTGTGGTTTGGATTTTGATATTGAAATATAATTATTTTTGTTTTGTTTCTCTATTTGCATAATTTTATTCAGAATCTATTTGTTTGATGTTATGGATATTAATACTATTAGGAACTTAACAAGATCTTCAAAGTTAGTTATATCATGCTTAATGTTATGATTTTAATATCGTATTTAATCTTAAAATGGACCGAATTTTGTGATTTAATAACATGATTCTAGTACATTATACTGATTCTTCTTTAATAGACTAACTTGAGTCTGTGATTTAATTACTCTATGATGAATAATTTTTAAACTTATTTTGATCAAATAATTTTCTCATTTCATATCACTGCCTTGTATATGACTTTGTAATGCATCAGTTAGACTAGAAAAATATAGCCACTGTCACTTTTATTTGCTGAAGAAAACTCAATGCCTATCTTTGATTTGATTAACAATATGATTCTAGTAGAGGAATGATGAAAATTTGTTCTTAAGTATTATCTATCAACTTCTGATACCATTTTTGGGGGGTAAGTAGGGATAAGTAGGAAAGTGCATATTTTATAATATTTTTATTTTTAATTATCATAA